>JALGBA010001853.1:0-70000 GCA_023970755.1 Azemiops feae
ATGCCTAAGGCGGGACTAGAACTCACCGTCTCCTGGTGATTGGCCCAAAGTCACCCAACCAGCTTTCATGGCTATGGCAGGACTAGAACTCACCGTCTCCTGGTGATTGGCCCAAAGTCACCCAGCTGGCTTTTGTGCCTAAGGCGGGACTAGAACGCTCTGTCTCTCGGTTTCTAGCCTGGACCCTGAACCAGTCAATCAAACTGGCTCATATCCAGATGTGGGGGACGCTCGAACACAGAGCCCAACTGGTTTGGCTATCTCACTTTTTCAAGTGAGGTTCCAGAGCCCAGAGCTTGCGATATTGTCCGGCGCCTGGCACACTTTAACTCACTCCCCCACAGCAAGGGAGTCCGATTCTTTCATAGAAAAACTAGAAACACACATTTCAAGAATTTGAATATCGGGGCAAAGGAAAGCCTGAATTTTTAGATTTTTTTCCTCTCCCCCACCCCTCCCGAAGGGATACTTGGATTCTCCAATCTCTGGAGGCCACTTTGTCCTCCCTCGGATCGTTCTTGGAAAGCCGGCTTCGGGATTTGTTTTCCTTTTGGCTTTCCAGGCTTCCTGTGGCATGGAGTTGTTGAGTTTGGCTGCGGCGCTGCCGGGCGAAAAGCCGGCAGCCCCCAAGTTGGCTCCAGAAATCTGGAAGTCTTCAGCCTGCCAAAGGGGCAGCCGGTTCTCTCCGGAGGGTGGGAAGAAAGGCGCTTTTCATCGAAGAAAACAAAAAAACCCCACAAAAGCAACAGGGAAGAAAACAGCAGGAAGGGGAGGACAGGAGGCCAAGGGGAAATGCACGGCAGCTGCCCCCTAAAGATGGGTCTCCCTGCCCATCCCTCTGGCATCCTGTCTCTTTTATTTTAACGAGTGGGGGAAGAGAAAACTCCCTCTTGCATTTTTAAAAATTGAACCAAACGGTGCATTTCCTGGAAGCCGATGGGTGCAGACGCCGGCCACAGCAGCACTGAGGGCTAGCGGCATGCAGAGGACTCGCGTGGATCTTCCCCTGCATGCTTTCGGGGGACATTGGAGGAACGGCAGCTGTGGGACATGGGGGAGAGGGCAGGTGGAGGGCATCCAAACGTAGCAGCTTTAAGACCCGTTGACTTCAACTCCCAGAATTCCCCACCCAGGCATGGTGCAAGGATGGGGAGGGAAGGAGCAGGTGCAACGGACACACCTTCCTTCCTTCCTTCCTTCCTTCCTTCCTTCCGTCTTGTCCTGTCCTGTCCTGTCCTGTCCTGTCCTGTCCTGTCCTTCCAAACTCAAATTCCAGATCTGTCCCCTGCAAAATTAAATGCCAGTTCTGCAACATGTCCTGGATTGACAACAATGGTGCCAAGAAAGGATGATGGGCTTTTGGGCATCTCTGTATCAATGGGTACGACCACAACGTATTTTTGACAGTTGACCTTTTTTTTTTTTTTCTGATGCCAGTTTTGGCCTGTCCTGCAGCTTTTAAAATCTTGGTGACAGGACAAGGAGGAGAGGAGAGGAGAGGAAGGGAAAGGAAGGGAAAGGGAAGGGAAGGGAAGGGAAGGAGGGGAGGGAAAGGAAAGGAAAGATGAAAGGAAAGGAGGGGAGGGAAAGGAAAGGAAAGGAAGGGGGTGGGGAAGGGGAAAGGGGAAGGAAAAAGAAAAGAAAAGAAAAAAGAAAAGAAAAGAAAAGAAAAGAAAAAAGAAGGGAAGGGAAGGGAAAAGGGAAGGAAGAAGAAGGGAAGGGGAGGAGGGGAGGGAAGGGAAGGGAGAGGCAGTAGAGGAGAGGATGGGAGGGGCGGCAAAGGGAGGGGAAGGGAAGGGAAGAGAGAGAAAGAGAGAAAGAAAGAGAGAGAGAAAAAAGAAAGAAGAGAGAAAGAGAAGAGAAAGAAAGAAAGAGAGAGAAAGAAAGAAAGAAAGAAAGAAAGAAAGAAAGAAAGAAAGAAAGAAAGAAAGAAAGAAAGAAAGAAAGAAAGAAAGAAAGAAAGAAAGAAAGAAAGAAAGAAAGAAAGAAAGAAAGAGCCATTTGGCCACAAAAGTGCTGGCTCGGCATAATCCTCCTGGCACTTGGAGAGGACGAGAGGCCCAGGCCGGGATCCCGCCGGTCTCCTAAGAATTGTGGTTGGACTCCTCATCTCATTTCTGCATAAGCTGACTCAGCTGTGCCTCACGCAAGAAATAGTTGTGCGATTAGAATTAAAAGCCAGCAGACGGACACACGGACACTCCACACACTCCAGTCTCCTCCTTGGACCTGGAATTCACCCCACTTCTCGCTTCTCTCTTTATATCCCAGCTTTATAATTTTGACAAATAACAAAAGACGGCAACACATCTTCCTCCTATTTTCCCCACAACCACAACCCTGTGAGGTGGGTTGGGCTGAAAGAGAGAACGATTGCCACAGAGTCACCCAACCGGCTTTCATGCTTAAGGCGGGACTAGAACTCACCGTCTCCTGGTGATTGGCCCAAAGTCACCCAACCGGCTTTCATGCCTAAGCCGGGACTAGAACTCACCGTCTCCTGGTGATTGGCCCAAAGTCACCCAGCCGGCTTTCATGCTTAAGGCGGGACTAGAACTCACAACCTCCTGGTGATTGGCCCAAAGTCACCCAGCCGGCTTTCATGCTTAAGGCGGGACTAGAACTCACCGTCTCCTGGTGATTGGCCCAAAGTCACCCAACCGGCTTTCATGCCTAAGCCGGGACTAGAACTCACAACCTCCTGGTGATTGGCCCAAAGTCACCCAGCCAGCTTTCATGCCTAAGGCGGGACTAGAACTCACCGTCTCCTGGTGATTGGCCCAAAGTCACCCAGCCGGCTTTCATGCCTAAGGCGGGACTAGAACTCACCGTCTCCTGGTGATTGGCCCAAAGTCACCCAGCCGGTTTTCATGTCTAAGGCGGGACTAGAACTCACCGTCTCCTGGTGATTGGCCCAAAGTCACCCAGCCGGCTTTCATGCCTAAGGCGGGACTAGAACTCACCGTCTTCTGGTGATTGGCCCAGAGTAAAATGGAGCAAAACTCACTTAGCAAAACAACAGACATTTTGGGCTCAGCTGTGGTCGTAAGACCACCAGGGACCACCGGTACTAATCCAAGTCATCCTTCAGGGATGTCTTCGTTAGGTATCCAGAAGAGCCTCCAGCCTCTGTTTGAAGAACTCCAGCAAAGGAGAAAACACCGTGTGGCAGCATGGCCCAGTGGTTATAGCTGCACTGGACCCAAGTGGACCTTGGGTGGAGAGCAAAACATCTCATATGGAAAGAAATAGAATAAAGAATAGAATAGAATAGAATAGAATAGAATAGAATAGAATAGAATAGAATAGAATAACAGAGTTGGAAGGGACCTTGGAGCTCTTCTAGTCCAACCCCCTGCCCAGGCAGGAAACCCTCTACCATTTCAGACAAACGGCTGTCCAGTCTCTTCTTAAAAACTTCCAGTGTTGGAGCATTCACCGCTTCTGGAAGCGAAACCCAAAGCCTCTGACGAAGGGCAGAGCGAGGGAGGGGGTTCTCTAGGGAGGGGGCTCTCACTGAGTTGATTGGGTCTCCTGTCCCCCCAACCCACCTCTCTCCTTCCTTCCTTCCTTCTTCTCCAAGCAGAATGCCCTCCGTTGGGACTCGAGTCTCTGAGGGTGCGGGACTCCCAACTACGAGCTTCCAGCTCCAAGCGGGACGGACTCGGGCCCCACCGCGGACGCCTGAACATCCAGGTAAGGCTGCACCTTTGAGGGCCACCATCGTTGGGAGTCCACACCACAAGTTCTGGGGTCCAGTGTGCTCTTGGCCTGCAGAAGGAACAGAACCATCACATAAAACCGAAGGACAGAATAACAAAAGTTGGAAGGGACCTCGAAGGTCTTCTAGTCCAGCCCCCTGCTCAAGCAGGAGACCCGCCTAGACCATTTCAGACAAGTGGCTGTCCAGTCTCTTCTTAAAAATCTCCGTTGTTGGAGCACCCACAACTCCTGGTGGCAAGCCCCTTCCAAATCTGTTATTCTGCTATCTAAAAGGGCAGAGGGTCTCCTGCCTGAGCAAGGGGGTTGGACTAGAAGACCTCCACGGCCCCTTCCAACTCTCTTATTCCGTTATCTAAAAGGGCAGAGGGTCTCCTGCTTGAGCAGGGGGTTGGACTAGATGACCTCCGAGGCCCCTTCCAACTCTCTTATTCCATTATCTGAAAGGGCGGAGGGTCTCCTGCATGAGCAGGGGGTTGGACTAGATGACCTCCGAGGCCCCTTCCAAACCTGTTATTCTGCTATCTAAAAGGGCAGAGGGTCTCCTGCTTGAGCAGGGGGTGGGACTAGATGGCCTCCAAGGCCCCTTCCAAACCTGTTATTCTGCTATCTAAAAGGGCAGAGGGTCTCCTGCTTGAGCAGGGGGTTGGACTAGATGACCTCCACGGCCCTTTCCAACTCTCTTATTCCGTTATCTAAAAGGGCAGAGGGTCTCCTGCTTGAGCAAAGGGGTTGGACTAGAAGACCTCCACGGCCCCTTCCAACTCTCTTATTCTGTTATCTAAAAGGGCAGAGGGTCTCCTGCCTGAGCAAGGGGGATTGGACTAGATGACCTCCGAGGCCCCTTCCAAATCTGTAGCTGCACACGCTTGTCCCGGCAAGGCAGCCAAGATATAAAACAGTTCCTCGAACCGGCCACTTCCAGAAGAAAGGAATCCGGCACCCGTCCTTTGTGGCAGTGGGGGAGAAATGGGGAGGGGAGCAATGGGGCGAAATGGGTTGCAGGGTGGGGGGGGAGGAGGAGGAGGAGGAGGAACTTCTGGGAAGCCAGGAGGATGAAACCCCTGCCCCACCCCAGCGCTCCTCCGGAGGGGATTTGCAAACCTCTCTCTCTCTCTCTCTCTCTCTCTCTCTCGGATGATTCCCCTGGGAAAGGGCCAGAATTCCCCGGAAAACGATTCCCTGAAAAAGGGAGGAGTTTTAGTCGTTAAGCAGCTCCGCCTCTGAAGCCCTGGGCTTACGTCCCAAGGTGAGGACCTCAAGGTTCCTGGGCATGACGAAGACCGATTTGCTGTAACGGAGACGTCCGGGGGGGGGGCTCGGAAGCTTTGGGGGTCTCTTTGCCCTCCTTTCTCTCTTAAGGAAGGAGATAAAACAGCCAGAATGAAAAAGGACCTCCTCCTCCTCCATCCCTTTCTTCTCCTCCTCCATCCTTCTCCTTCTCCTCTATTTTGTCTTCCCTTCCTCCTCCATCCCTCTTTCTCGTCCTCCTCCATTCCTTTCTCCTTTTCCTCCTCTATTTTCTTCTTCCCCTTCCTCCATCCCTTTCTCCTCCTCCTCCATCCCTTTCTCCTTCTCATTTTCTCCTTCTTCCTCCTTCCCTCTTTCTCGTCCTCCTCCATCCCTTTCTCCTTCTCCTCCATTTTCTTCTTCCCCTTCCTCCATCCCTCTTTCTCCTCCTCTTCCATCCCTTTCTCCTTCTCCTCCTCTATTTTTTCTCCCCTTCTTCCTCCTTCCCTCTTTCTCGTCCGCCTCCATCCCTTTCTCCTTCTTGCTGGCTGAGGAATTCTGGGAGTTGAAGTCCACAAGTCTTAAAGGGGCCAAGGTTGGGGAACCCTGCTCTTCAACCATACTTTTCCCTCTGCTCGGCTTTCCTTTCTTTCGAATCATTCATTCTTGGATCCTAGGGAATCAAATACAAAACAATCAAACCAAACGAAATGAAATGAAGCAAAACAAAAGAGTACGTTCAACCCTAACAACAATAACAACGGGGCAAAAAATAGCATGCAAAAAAAAGAAGAAAAGAAGAAAAGGGGTCCATTCAATTTAAGCTCCTACGTGATACATGTCTGCTCCCTTTTTTTTTTGCTCACGCCAGTCTGGAATTCACGACGGCGATTTGTACGACGGAGGCTGGTGTGCCGGATACGACGACAAAAACCAGTGGCTGGAAATTGACTCCAGGCGGCTGACGCGCTTCACCGGGGTGATCACCCAGGGACTCAACTCCATCTGGACGTAAGTGTCGCGCCGAGGCTGGGAGAAGCGACCATCCGCCGCAGCCAGATAAGCAGGGCCGGCTTTTCCAAATTTTCACACCCCGACAGGGATGGGATTCAAATGCCTGAACTACTGGTTCTCTGCGTGGATGCAGACCTGGGCATCTAGGCCTAGAACAGACTTCCGGAAGTGGCATCCACGTACTTCCAGCGGGCCGTTCAAGGCCTGGGAGGCCTCCTCCAGGCCTCTAAACGGACTTCCGGAAGTGGCATCCATGCACTTCCGGTGGGCCGTTCAAGGCTGGGAAGCCTCCTCCAGGCCTAGAACGGACTTCCGGAAGTGGCATCCACACACTTCCGGCGGGCCGTTCAAGGCCTGGGAGGCCTCCTCCAGGCCTCCAAGACCTAGAACGGACATCCAGAAGCGGTGTGCATTCAGCCGGTTCTCCGAACTCAACAAAATTTAGCTACTGGTTCTGCCGAACCGGTGAGAACCAGCTGAATCCCACCCGAGCTCCAAAGGTTGGCTATTGCAGGGCTTAGGCGATACATGGGAAGGGGTGGCCTGGGATGGAAACTAATCAAGGAGAGATCCAACCTAGAAGGAAGGAGGAATTTCCTAACAGGGAGAACAATTAACCAGTGGAACGACTTGCCACTAGAAGTTGTGGATGCTCCATCAATGGAGGCTTTTAAGAAGAGGTTGGACAGCCATTTGTCTGGAATGGTATAAGGTCTCCTGCTTGAGCAGGGGGTTGGGTAGAAGACCTCCAAGGTTCCTTCCAAGCCAATGAATGTACAGGGGAGGGAGGGAGGGAGGGAGGGAGGGAGGGAGGAAGGAAGGAAGGAAGGAAGGAAGGAAGGAAGGAAGGAAGGAAGGAAGGAAGGAAGGAAGGAAGGAAGGAAGGAAGGAAGGAAGGAAGGAAGAAAGGAAGGAAGGAAGGCTAATCAAGGAGAGAACCAACCTAGAACTAAGGAGAAACATCCTGACAGTGAGAACCATTTATCAGGGGAATAGAAGTTGTGGGTGCTCTATCAATGGAGGATTTTAAGAAGAGACTGGACAGCCATTTTTCTGGGATGGTAAAGGGTTAGGAGGTTGGACTAGAAGACCTCCAAGGTCCCTTCCAGCTCTGTTATTCGGTATCAGGACTAAGGGTGACATGATAGCACTTCCAATATTTGAGGGGCTGCCCCAAAGAAGAAGAGGGGGTCAAGCTATTCTCCAAAGCACCTGAAGGCAGGACAAGAAGCAACAGATGGAAACTAATCGAGAGAAGCAACCAGGAATTAAGGAGAAATTTCCTGACAGTGAGAACAATTAACCAGTGGAACAGCTTGCCACCAGAAGTCGTGGGTGCTCCATCACTGCAGGTTTTTAAGAAGAGACTGGACAGCCACTTGTCTGAAATGGTACAGGGTCTCCTGCTTGAGCAGGGGGTTGGACTAGAAGACCTCCCAGGTCCCTTCTAACTCTGTTCTTCTGTGATGGAGCATGTGGTGGAAGCATTGTCTTAACATAATGTGTGAACCACCTTTTCTTGCTAAGTCATACTACCGCAATTCAGCCCCAAATTTCTGTTGCTAAGCGAGACATGAGCTTTGCCCCATTTTACGACCTTTGTTGTCACAGTTGTTAAGTTGTTAACGTAACAATTGTTAAGTTAGTAACACGGTTGTTAAGGGAATCTGGCTTCCCCATTGAAGTCAGCAGCGTCCTGGGGGAGTCCCGTGATCCCCTTTTGCGACCTTCTGACAAGCAAAACCAATGGGGGAAGCCAGATTTGCTTAATGACTGTTTGACTAACTTAACAACTGCGGTGATTCAGTTAACAACTGGGACAAGAATGGGGCCAAAATCACTTAACAACTGTCTCACTTAGCAACAGAAATTTTGGGTTGAATTGTGGTCGTGAAGTCGAGGACTACCTACAATGGGTGGGCTCCATTGCGGTCGTTGGTCGGGGAGTAGCCTGGACCCTTAAGAAAACCATAGCTGAGACCCTCAGGACGATGGGAGTTTACCTGGGAGAGGGGAGATGCTGGATGAAGGGGCAAGGTAGAGGAACCCGAGTGCGAATCCTCTCCTTGGCCTCCCTGGCCTGTTCCGAACCGCCTGTTTGTGTTCTTCCTCCAGTTACAGCTGGGTGACTTCGTACAAGATCCAGTTTAGCAACGACACTCATCACTGGCAGCCTTGCAGAAATGGGAGCCAAGAGGTGGTAAGTTCAGGGGAGTCCTGAGCAAGCTAGGATGGGCTGCTTCGAGAGTTGTGTGCAGGTGTAGGAGGGGGGTAGGCTCATATATCATATTCTATTCTATTCTATTCTATTCTATTCTATTCTATTCTATTCTATTCTATTCTATTCTATTCTATTCTGTTCTTATTTCTATTCTATTCTATTCTATTCCATTCCATTCCATTCCATTCCATGTATTTTCTATTCTATTCTATTCTATTCTATTCTATTCTATTCTATTCTATTCTATTCTATTCTATTCTATTCTATTCTATTCTATTCTATTCTTATTTCTATTCTATTCTATTCTATTCTTATTTCTATTCTATTCTATTCTATTCTTATTTCTATTCTATTCTATTCTATTCTATTCTATTCTTATTTCTATTCTATTCTATTCTATTCTTATTTCTATTCTATTCTATTCTATTCTATTCTTATTTCTATTCTATTCTATTCTATTCTTATTTCTATTCTATTCTATTCTATTCTATTCTATTCTTATTTCTATTCTATTCTATTCTATTCTTATTTCTATTCTATTCTATTCTATTCTATTCTTATTTCTATTCTATTCTATTCTATTCTTATTTCTATTCTATTCTATTCTATTCTTATTTCTATTCTATTCTATTCTATTCTATTCTTATTTCTATTCTATTCTATTCTTATTTCTATTCTATTCTATTCTTATTTCTATTCTATTCTATTCTATTCTTATTTCTATTCTATTCTATTCTATTCTATTCTTATTTCTATTCTATTCTATTCTATTCTTATTTCTATTCTATTCTATTCTATTCTATTCTATTCTATTCTTATTTCTATTCTATTCTATTCTATTCTTATTTCTATTCTATTCTATTCTATTCTATTCTATTCTATTCTATTCTATTCTATTCTTATTTCTATTCTATTCTATTCTATTCTATTCTTATTTCTATTCTATTCTATTCTATTCTTATTTCTATTCTATTCTATTCTATTCTATTCTTATTTCTATTCTACCATTATTCTATTATAATGGTATTCTATTCTGTTCTATTCTATTCTATTCTATTATCATTATTCTATTCTATTATCATTATTCTATTGTATTTCTTATTCTATTCTATTATTTCTTATTCTATTCTATCTTATCCTATCATTATTCTATCTTATCCTATCTTATCTTATCCTATCCTATCCTATCCTCTCTACTCTATTCTACTCTACACTCTACTCTCTACTCTACTCTACACTCTACTCTATTCTACTCTACTCTACACTCTATTCTACTCTACATTCTACTCTACACTCTTCTACTCTACTCTACTCTACTCTACTCTACTCTACTCTACTCTACTCTACTCTACTCTACTCCATTCCATTCCATCCCATCCCATCCTATCCTATCCTATCCTATTCCTTCTTCCAGACCTTCCCGGCCAACAAGGAACTCGAGACCCCCATCCTCAACCTGCTGCCAGACCCCATCGTGGCACGCTACATCCGGATCAATCCTCAAACCTGGTTCGAGAACGGGACCATCTGCTTAAGAGCCGAAATTCTGGGATGTGCCCTGCCAGGTAGGCCCATAAGGGGGTTGGGGTGTGTGCGTGTGTGTGTGGGGGGGGAAAATGAGACTCTCAGCTACCTGTCCTCACCTTGGTCTCCTGTGGAGTCCAAACTGCCCAGAACCAATACAGGTAGTCCTCGGCTTACAACAGGTCAAGGTTACAACGGCACCGAAAAAGCGATTTAGGACCGTTTTTCCCCACTGACGACCATTGCAGTATAGGCACGCTTGGCAGGCTGACTCATATTTGCGACAGTGGCCGTGTCCCCGGGGTCACGTGATCAGTTTTTGCGACCTTCCGACAAGTGAATGGGAAGAAAAACCAAATGCACAGGTGTAGTACTATAGGTGGTACCTTGCTCAATAGCAGCAACTGTGAGAGGGGTCTTGGAGTCCTAGTGAAGTCCCCTTCCAACATTATTATTATTATTATTATTATTATTATTATTATTATTATTATTATTATTATTATTATTATTATTATTATTATTATTATTATTATTATTATTATTATATTTCTATTCTGCTCTGCTCTCCTCTATTCTTTCTATTTCTATTCTTATTCTTTCCTATTTTTATTTCTATTCTGTTCTGTTCTGTTCTACTCTACTCTACTCTATTTCTATTCTTATTCTTTCCTATTCTTATTTCTATTCTGCTCTGCTCTGCTCAGCTCCCCTCCATTCCATTCCATTCCATTCCCAGTTTTAATTCACGCATCCTGTGTTTCTTTCCAGATCCCAACAACATTTATCCGTGGGAACACACACCTGGCACCAACGATAAATTGGATTTTAGGCATCACAACTACAAAGAGATGAGAAAGGTGTGTTCTTTCTTGTGTGCAGTTCAAGGGTTCAAGCTCTTCGTTAATTCTCTTAGAAAATGATTATCAAAGTATTCAAGAACCAGGGAAGAATTACCAGCTTGCTGGCACAAACTGGGCCAGAATTGGGTAGATTCTTCCAATTTTAGATATTAATAGATATAATATAAATCCTTAGTAAGGCCACACCTGGAACATGGCATCCAGTTTTGGTCACCTCATTACAGAAAAGATGTTGAGACTTTGGAAAAAGTGCAGAGAAGAGCAACTACGATGATTAAGACAAAAACATACGAAGAACGGTTGCAAGAATTGGGTAAGGCCAGTCTAGAGAAAAAGAAGGACCAGGGGGGACAGGATAGCAGTCTTCCAGTATCTCAGGGGCTGCCCCAAAGAAGAGGGAGTCAAGCTATTCTCCAAAGCAACCAAAGGCAGGAGAAGAAGCAACGGATGGAAAAGCATCAAGGAGAGAAGCAACCTGGAACTAAGGAGAAACTTCCTGACAGTGAGAACAATTAACCAGTGGAACTGCTTGCCACTAGAAGTTGTGGGTGCTCCATCACTGGAGGTTTTTTTAACATTCGCAGTGGTCCACTAAACAACCGTGGCAAGAAAAGTCGTAAAATGGGGCAAAACTCACTTAACAACTGTCTCACTTGGCGACAAAAATATTGGGTTGTAAGTCGGGGACTCCTGTAGATTTTAAAAAAGCAGTTTTGCCTTAAATATTCTGAATAGAATAGAATAGAATAGAATAGAATAGAATAGAATAGAATAGAATAGAATAGAACTGGAAGGGACCTTGGAGGTCTTCTAGTCCAGCCCCCTGCTCAGGCAGGAGAACCTATACCATTTCAGACAAGTGACTGTCTGTTTTAAATGTCTCGATTTTTCGGTGACCAGTTTAAACATCACACCAGCAAATTAACTCCCGCCCCCCCCCCCATTTTTTTTTTTATTTTAACATCCAGATTTTAGATTCCTAGGGGGGGGGGGGAAACTTGCCTGGGTCATCCCTTCATACCACCCTGAAAGGGAGGGAGGGATCCTAGCCGATCACCATCGATTCTTCAACTTCAGAGGTTTTAATTTATAGAGAAATTTAATTCTCTCCCGGCAGCTGATGAAAAACGTCAGCGACGCGTGTCCGGATATCACAAGGATATACAGCATCGGAAAAAGTTACCTGGGCTTGAAAATGTACGTCATGGAGATTTCGGACAACCCCGGGCAGCACGAAGTAGGTGAGCGACATCGCGGGAGGCTCTCTCCGTTTGGTAGGAAGAGAGTTTGGTATCGGAGTTTGGCTGCAGAAGATGGGAATCGTGGCTTGTTTCTGTTAACATGCAGGTTCTCTGCCAATTGGGTCCAAGAATCTAGTTTATCCAGTGCCCACCCAGTGGGCAAGCTGGGTGGACTTCAACTCCCAGAATTCCCCAGCCGGCCTTGCCATCTACTTTATCCAGTGTTTCTCAACCTGGGCGGACTTCAACTCCCAGAATTCCCCAGCCGGCCTTGCCATCTACTTTATCCAGTGTTTCTCAACCTGGGCAAGCTGGGTGGACTTCAACTCCCACAATTCCCCAGCCGGCCTCGCGACCTCTCTTGCTTTCTCAGTGTTTCTCAACCTGGGCAAGTGGAAGATGGGTGGACTTCAACTCCCAGAATTCCCTGGCCAGCAAAGCATCCTGGGAGTCGAAGTCCACCCGTCTTCTACTACTTGCGCAAGGTTAGGAAACAGGCTGCTGTTATCCCTGTCCCAAGATTTGGGGGGGGCTCCCCCAATGGGGCCCTTGGATCCCTCCAGAAGCCCCCAGGAGGTTATCCCTCTGCCGTTGCAGGAGAACCGGAGTTCCGCTACGTGGCCGGCATGCACGGCAACGAGGCGCTGGGCCGGGAGCTGGTGCTCAACCTGATGGAGTATCTCTGCCAGGAATACAGGCAGGGCAACCCTCGCATCCGGAGGCTGGTCACGGAGACCCGGATCCACCTGATGCCCTCCATGAACCCGGACGGTTACGAGACGGCCTACAAGCTGGTGGGTGGCACCGTGGCACTGTCTGTGTGTGTGTGTGTGTGTGTCCGTGTCCTTGGAGAGCCCCCCCCCCCATCACGCTCGACAGCTCTGACTCTGCTTTGTTCTGCATAATGGCCGTCCGGAGACTCCTTCAGTGGGCTTCCTGCCAAGGGGCTTGGGGAAACCCAAAAATAACGGTAAAGCCGTTTTTCTGGAAAGAAGGGGGGGCTCGGTGTGAAGGGTTGCTTTCGGAAAGGCCCCCCCCACCCCAAAGCCCACCTTGTGGGAAACCAAGGAGCCCCCCGGTGCTGTTTAGGAAGCAGATCTTGTCTGAATCGAAGGGTGGGGGGGAAGGATAGCTAGAAGATTTTTCTTTTTTTTCTTTTCTTTCTTTCTTTCCTTCCTCCCCTTTTCTTTTCCTTCCTTCCTGCTTTCCTTCCTTTTTCTTTCTCTCTTCCTTCCTCCCTTTTTCTTTCTCTCTTCCTTCCTCCCTCCCTCTCTCCCCTCCTACTTCCTCCCTCCCTGATTCCTTCCTTCCTTTCTCTTTTCTCTTTTTTCTTCCTTCCTCCTTTTGTTCCTCCCTCCTTTCCCCTCCCACCTTCCTCCCTCCTTGCTTCCTTATCTCTCTCCCTTCCTTCCTTTTTTCTTTCTTCCTTCGTTCATCCCTCCCTCCCCCTCCCTTCTTGCTTCCTCGCTGCTTCTTTCCTTCCTTCCTTCCTTCCTCTTTCTTTCTTTCATCTTTCTTTATCTTTCTTTTCCTTCCTTCCTTCCTTCCTTCCTTCTTCCTTCCTTCCTTCCTCTTTCTTTACTTACTTTCTTTCCTTCTTCCTTCCTTTCTTTCTCTTTCTTTCTTTCTTTCTTTCTTTCTTTCTTTCTTTCTTTCTCTTTCTTTCTTTCTTTCTTTCTTTCTTTCTTTCTTTCTTTCTTTCTTTCTTTCTTTCTTTCTTTCTTTCTTTCCCTTCCTCCCTCCCTCCCTCCCTCCCTCCCTTCTTTCCCAGTTAAAAGCTTACACTTTAGCCCCCACTCTGTGGCACCAACAACAGAATCCAACAAGGCACTCGATCCGCTCCGAGTGGGCTCCCCAGCCCCATTGAAGCAAACCAGCCTTCAAAGCTTTGGGGAAAAGCAGCCAGGCGGTCGCCAATCTTATCTCTGGGGAAGGACGTTCCATAAGGAGGGAGCCACCACCGAGAAGGCCCTTTCCCCAGGTCCCTCCAGATGGACTACCTTGGTAGCTGAGACCCACAACACGTCCAACCTTCCCGCTTTGGGAAGGAAGATATAATTGGGGAGTGGGTTACCGATCTCCCCAGGCCAGTCCATCCGGGGGGCACCGAGCGGGCTCTCCATCCCCTCCTTTCTCTGGCGACTCTGCAGGGCTCGGAGCTGTCTGGCTGGGCAATGGGCCGATGGACGTACGAAGGCTTTGATCTCAACCACAACTTTGCCGATCTCAACACGGACCTTTGGGACGCCGAAGACCTCCAGCTGGTCCCCCACCAGTTCCCCAACCACTACATCCCCATCCCGGAGGCATACACCTTCCCCAACGCCACGGTGAGGCCCACCCCGGTGCCCCCTGGGCAGTGGGATGCCCACCACGCCCAGCTCCCCTCATCTTGGCGTCTCTACTCCTCCCCTCCCCCATTTCAGGCAGGGCACTGCAACCGAGCAATTGGACACAGGCAGTCCTTGACTTACGACCCAACATTTCCATTGCTAAGCGAGACAGCATTTAAGTGGATTTCCCCCCCACCCCCATTTTACCACCTTCCTTGCCGCAGTCGTTAAGGGAAACACTGCCGTTGTTAACTTAGTCACACGGCCGTTAAGCGAATCTGGCTTCCCCCCTAGACTTTGCTTGTCGGAAGGTCGCAAAAGGGGATCGCGTGACCCCGGGGGACGCTGCGACCGTCATAAATACGAGTCAGTTGCCAAGGGTCTGAATTTTGATCATGTCACCCTGGGGAATGCTGCGATGGTTGTAAATGTGAAACGTGGCCCTTAGTGCCGTTGTAAGTTCGGTCACTAAGCAAACCGTTGTAAGTCGAGGACTAATTATAAAAGCAATCCACGGGGGCCAAACAGGGACAGCCGAAGGATGTGACCCAGGGGCCATTAAATGCCCTAGAATAGCGGTCTCCAAGCTTGGTTTCCTTTACGACTTGTGGACTTCAACTCCCAGAATTCCTCTGGGAGTTGAAGGCCACAAGTCATAAAAGGGCCAAGTTCGAAGACCCCTGATATAGACTTTAAGAGGAGTGGACTTCAACTCCCAGAATTCCTCAGCCAGCGTGCCTGGCTGAGGAATTCTGGGAGTTGAAGTCCACAAGTCATAAAAGGGCCGAGTTCGAAGACCCCTGATATAGACTTTAAGAGGAGTGGACTTCAACTCCCAGAATTCCTCAGCCAGCGTGCCTGGCTGAGGAATTCTGGGAGTTGAAGTCCACAAGTCATAAAAGGGCCAAGCTGCTCGGGCTCATCCTGAACTGTTTTTTTCCCTGCCAAGGTTGCCCCAGAAACACGGGCGGTTATCAGCTGGATGCAGCGCTACCCCTTCGTGCTGAGCGCCAACCTGCACGGAGGGGAGCTGGTGGTGACCTACCCCTTCGACATGACCCGCACCTACTGGAAAGCCCAGGAGCTGACCCCCACCGCCGACGACGCCGTCTTCCGATGGCTGGCCACCGTCTACGCCACCTCCAACCTGGTGATGGTGGACGACGAACGGCGGCTGTGCCACTACGAGGACTTCATGCAGGAGGGCAACATCATCAACGGAGCCAACTGGCACACCGTGCCGGGAAGTAGGTGAACGGGCCGTCCTCCATGGGGACTAGCGGTAAAGTAAGCAGACTAGCACTAAGCAAAGGGTTGGAGAAACTGACGGGCCAAAATCCACGCCGAAGCAGAACTAGAACGCACCGTCTCCTTGGTGATTGGCTCAAAGCCACCCAGACGCCTTTCGTGCTAAAGGCAAGACTAGAACTCACTTCCTCCTGGTTGATTGGCCCAAGGTCAGCCAGCCGGCTTTCATGCCTAAGGTGGAACTATAACTCACCGTCTCCTGGTGATTAGTCCAAAGTCACCCAGCCTGCTTTCATGCCTAAGGCAGGACTAGAACTTCCTATCTCCCGGCGATAGGAACAAAGTCACCCAGCTGGCTTTCATGCCTAAGGTGGAACTATAACTCACCGTCTCCTGGTGACTTGCCCAAAGTCACCAGCCGGCTTTCATGCCTAAGGTGGAACTGGAACTCACTGTCTCCTGGTGATTAGTCCAAAGTCACCCAGATGGTTTTCATGCCTAAGGTGGAACTATAACTCACCGTCTCCTGGTGATTAGTCCAAAGTCACCCAGCCTGCTTTCATGCCTAAGGCAGGACTAGAACTTCCTATCTCCCGGCGATAGGAACAAAGTCACCCAGCTAGCGTTCATGCCTAAGGCAGAACTAGAACTCACCATCTCCTGGTGATTAGTCCAAAGTCACCCAGCTGGCTTTCACGCCTAAGGCAGAACTAGAACTCACCGTCTCCTAGTGACTCGCCCAAAGTCACCCAGCCAGCTTTCATGCCTAAGGCAGAACTAGAACTCACCATCTCCCGATTTCTAGGTCAGCACTTTATCCACTACACCAAACTGGCTCTCTTCGCATCACTTGTGGGTCGGGATCCTCCGGGGTCAAAGTGAGGTCTGCTCAGGTCCTCTTCCTTGCAGGTATGAACGACTTCAGCTACCTGCACACCAACTGCTTTGAGGTGACCATCGAGCTCTCCTGCGACAAATTCCCACACGAATCGGAGCTTCCCCAGGAGTGGGAGAACAACAAGGAATCCCTGTTGCTGTACATGGAACAGGTAAGGATCGCCGGTCCCTTCCCCCGGGACTCAACTCGGCATCCTGTGGCAAGATCCAAACTCTGGTAAATCCTTTGGGACATCCGGCCACGGGGGTCATCTCAGCAGCCCAGTCCTTGCACGTAGGTAGTTCTCAACATACATTTGTTAAGTGAAATTTGCCCCATTTTACCAGTTGTTCAGTGAATCACTGCAGGTCGTTAAGCGAATCTGGCTTCCCCCACTGACTTTGCTTGTCTGAAGGTCGCAAAAGGGAATCGCGTGACCCCTGGGACACAGTGACCGTCGTAAATATGAGTCAGTGGCCCAGCGTCCGAATTTTGATCACGTGGCCACAGGGGACGCTGCAACTGTTTTAAGTGTCAAAAAACGGTCCTTAGTCACTTTTTTCACTGCCGTTGTAACTTCCAGCGGTCACTAAATGAACTGTTGTAAGCCGAGGACTACCTGTATTTCACACGTGGATTTCACGGCAGTTGTAGACTTGAGAACAGCAAAATGGGATTTGGATACAGGAAGTCCTTGGCTGACGACCGTAATTGAGCCATTGGTCATGCGGGTCGTAAGTTGCGTCTATCCTTAAGCAGGCCATTACAGGACGGTGCCAATTTTACAACTTTTTTTTTGCGGCGGTCGTTCAGCAAATCACCACGGTCGTTAAGGGAACACCACATTCATTAAGCAAGCCCACTGTCAACAATGGGCCCTTTTCGTCGCTCTTGTGCCCTATGGCAGGACTAGAACTCACCGTCTCCTGCTTTCTAGTGTGGTGTCTTAACCACGATGTCAACGCCGCTAACATCGGATGTTTTTGCACTGACAACAGATGGAAGTGTAGCCATCTTTTTCCTTTTGCTTTTAGAGTTAGATGATGCTGGGGGGGGGGATGTGAATGAGAGTCCAGCTAGACATAACAACACTAAACTTAGCGTGAGAATCAAGGTTATTGTAACCAGAGCTGATAAGGAATTGGCGGGCTGGAGAACTGGAGAGGAAGCCCGCATTTCAAGCTAATTGGGGAATGTGGTTTATGACTGTTAATTGGAGGAGGGAATTGTGCTTTGATACTATGTGCTCAGGGGAGGAGAATTCAGTTTTTGGCTTCGATTATGCAGTGCCAATATTATGCTACTCAAAATAAAGATTCTTTAAGGTAAACAATGCCTCGAAGTTCTTTGGAAGAGTTTCATCTGTCGGAACCAGGAAACACTGAGCACCAAGCAATTGACCAGCTAACCGGATGTCTCCTTCCAGATCCACCGAGGGATTAAGGGGATCGTCCGGGACAAAGACACGGAGCGAGGCATCGCCGATGCCATCATTTCTGTGGACGGCATCAACCATGACATCAGGACAGGTACCAAAAGCCGTGGCGCAGCCCACGTGGGCAGCCGATGCCATGGCTCCCCAGTAACTCTTCTTTAATTTACTAGTACAGGAGAATATTTGTAGCTCGTGGTTGAATTGAGGGGGGTCTTTGGTGCTCTCTGAATGGGGTGGTTTCCTTGCGGACATTTCATGACCCAACTAGGTAATGTCATCAGTGCTATTCAACATTACTGATGATGTTACCTAACACCTGCAAGAAAACTGCACCAAGGACCCCACAGTCCTTCCTCCTCCTCCTCCTCCTCCTCCTCCTCTCCACAAACCCCGCTCCCTTCTAGTACTGATCATATTCCCTAGTTGGGTAATGCAACGTCTGCAAGAAAACCACTATCAGAGAGCACCAAGAACCCTACATTTTTTTTCTTCTCCTCCTCCTCCTCCTCCTCCTCTCCACAAACCCCACTCCCTTCTAGCACTCCTCCTCCTCCTCCCTTCCTCCTCCTATCCCACACACCCACTCCTTCTAGCAATGATGATGTTTACCTAGTTGGGTAATGCACGTCTGCTAGAAAACCACATACAGAGAGCACCAAGGACTACATTTTTTTCTTCTCATTCCTCCTCCCCCTACCTGCTTCCTTCCTCCTCACTCCCACAACCCACCCACTCCCTTCTAGCACTCCTCCTTCTCCTCCTCCTCTCCACACACCCCACTCCCTTCTAGCACTGATGATGTTACCTAGTTGGGTAATGCAACGTCTGCAAGAAAACCACCATCAGAGAGCACCAAGGACCCTACATTTTTTTCCTCCTCCTCCTCCTCCTCCTCCTCCTCCTCCTCTCCACAAACCCCACTCCCTTCTAGTACTGATCAGATTCCCTAGTTGGGTAATGCAAGGTCTGCAAAAAAGCAGCCAAGCTCAGAGAGCACCGGGGAACCCTCTTCCATTTCTCCACTGGCAGCTTTCGATGGGGACTACTGGCGCCTGCTCAACCCCGGCCAATACGAGCTGACCGCTGCGGCCGAGGGCTACCACCCCGTCACCCGAACCTGCCACGTCTCTTACGAGAACAGCGCCACCCTCTGCGACTTCCGCCTGACCAAGACCCCCAAGCAGCGTCTGCGAGAGATCCTGGCCAAGGGCGGGAAGGTGCCCAAGGACCTCGCGCTGCGCCTGCGCCGGCAGCGCCTGCGCCAACTGGAGGCCCAGAGACAGGCCCAGTGAGGGGAAGGAGGGGCCCTCCGGCGTCGCCCCGAGGAGCACAGGGCTGTCGGGCCCTTTTTTCCTTCTGGGGCCCTTTTGATTTGGGGAGGCTGCGAGAATGCCGGCCCTCGGCCCACAATCAAGGAGGGCGCCTCCCGGACTTTCAGAAGAACTGAGATATCCTAGCCTGGCTTTTAGGAAGAAATATTGTTGATAGTTTTACAAAGACCTGGACATTTCTCCTTCCTTCCTTCCTTCCTTCCTTCCTTCCTTCCTTCCTCTCCCTTCTCCTTCCTTCCTTTTTCCTTCCTTCCTTCCTTCCCTTCCTCCCTCCCTCCCTCTCTTCCTCTTCCTTTCCCCCCCTTTCCCGTTTCTTACTTCCCCATTTCCTTCCTTTCTTCTTTCCTTCCTTTCTTTTTTTCCTTTCTTCCTTCCTCCATTTTCTTCCTTCCTTTCCATCTTTCCTTTCGCTCTTTCTCTTACCCTTTCCTTCCTTCTCATTTCCTTCCTCCCTCCCTCTTCTTTCTTTGTTTCCTTCTTTTCCCCCTGCCTTACTTCCCCCTTCCTTCCTTCCTCCCTCCCACCTCCCTTCCTTGCTTCCTCCCTCCTTTCCTTGCTTCCTCTCATCCCCATAGCTCTCCTTCCTTGCTTCCTTCCTTGCTTCCTTTCCTTTCCTTCCTTCCTTTCTTCCTTCCCTCCTTCCTTCCTTCCTTCCTTTCTCCCTCTGTGTCAAACACAAAGGTCAGTTCCATCTTAAGACAGACTGCCTATAGGTCAGTCAGAAAACAGGGTTGAATTTCCAGAGCTGTCTGGGCTCTTTAAAGCACCACCTATACAGGCTGTCCTTGACTTACAACAATTCATTTAGCGACCGTTCAAAGTTACAACGGCACTGAAAAAAGTGACTTATGACCGTTTTTCACACTTACGACTTGACGTTGCTTGTCAGAAGGTCGCCAAAGGAGATCACGTGACCCCGGGGACACTGCGACCGTCATAAATACGAGTCAGTTGCCAAATGTCCGAATTTGGATCCCCTGACCCTGGGATTGCTGCGACGGTCGTTAAGTGTGAAAAAAACAGTCCCAAGTCACTTTTTCCAGTGCGGTTGTAACTTCGAACGGTCACTAAATGAAGTTGAGGACCTGAGCCATACCTTCTACGACTTAGTCCCCTTGCCCACCTCCCCTGTCTCAGCAATTCTAGATAGTTTTCTTAAGCGCCAAGGACTGGAATGACGCAAAATAGGTCACAGCCTTGTGGCTGGCAGGCTGGTCCTGGCAGAACAGGCTGTGCCACGCCAGATCAGAGGCCACAGGGTGCTTGCCGGCAACATTTGGGGAGGGGGGGGAGGGCAGGCGGAGAATCCTGGCTTACAAGAATCGTTTCAGTGAAAATGCGGGCATTGCCGCGCCCTTGCAAGTCAAGGGGCCTTCAAAGAGTTTTTACCCAATAAATTCTTTGGATATTTAATCTCCCCAGGTTCTCTGCAGCTGCTTTTTGTTCTCTCGCCTTCCCAACACGCCGAACGAATTGCCAAGTTTGTGCCCCTGGTAAGATCCGCCCGAAATATTATTAGAATGGGTGAGTGGTCAACCCAAGGAAGAGTGGAAAAGGGAAACGGGATTCAGATGGTCAAGCTGGAAGGGAATCATGTTAGCGCAGCCTTTCTCAACCTCGGTCACTTGAAAGCGTGTGTGGACTTCAACTCCCAGCCAGCATGTGATGCCCAGAATCACACAAGGGATTCTGGGTGTGGGCTCAACAAGGGCCACGTTTGTGTGAGATGGGTGGCTATATAACACGAGAGAGACAGAGAGAGAGAGAATGGAGAAAGATAGAGGCAATGGAGAAGATAGACAGACAGACAGATTAGAGAGAGAGATTAGAGGCAGACAGAATGGAGATGAAATGGAGATGAGACAGATAGATAGAGAGAGAGAGAGAGAGATTAGAGAGAGGCAAACAGAATGGAGGTAGATACATACAATGGAGATGAGAGAGAGAGAAAAAGAGATTAGAGCCAGAGAAACAGAATGAAGATACAATAGAGATGATATATATATATATAGATATAGATATAGATATAGATATAGAGAGATAGATAGGTAGGTAGGTAGGTAGGTAGGTAGGTAGGTAGGTAGGTAGGTAGATAGATAGATAGATAGATAGATAGATAGATAGATAGATAGATAGATAGATAGATAGATAGATAGATAGATAGATAGATAGATAGACAGGCAGGCAGGCAGGCAGGCAGGCAGGCAGGCAGACAGTGGAGATAGATACAGTGGAGAGATGATAGATAATAGATGATAGATGGAGATAGATGGAAAATAGGCAGACAGATAGATTAGAGAGAGAGATTAGAGGCAGACAAACAGAATGGAGATAGATACAATGAAGATGATAGATATGGATAGACAGATAGATAGATAGATAGATAGATAGATAGATAGATAGATAGATAGATAGATAGATAGATAGATAGATAGATAGATAGATAGATAGATAGATAGATAGATAGATAGATAGATAGATAGATAGATAGATAGATAGATAGATAGATAGAATGGAGATAGATACAGTGAAGAGATGACAGATAGATAATAGATAAATGGAGATAGATAGAAGATAGACAGACAGATAGATATGACAGAATAGAAAGGAATAAGACATCATATGTGCTGCTTCCAAAGTCACCTAGATTTGTATTACCTGCTCTGGCAGTTGTATCACACACCTGGCTCATGTGTAACTCGTTGTCAATGGCCACAACCGGTGGTTGCCAATGGTGCTTCATGAATTCCATATTGTGGGAGCGCCATTTTTCCCCCCTTCCTGTGGAAGGTTTCTTCCTTCTTCTCATCCCAGTCTGCCCACCAGCTCCGGTTTGATTGCGGTCTTGTTCTGCCATCTTGGGCTTCCCTCCAGAAGTTGTGAATGCTCCAACACTGGAGGTTTTTAAGAAGAGATTGGGCAGCTACTTGTCTGAAATGGTATAGGGTTTCCTGCCTGAGCAGGGGGTTGGACTAGATGACCTCCAAGGTCCCTTCCAGCTCTGTTCTCCTATCATCCGGACTGCCCACTTGCATCACTCAAAATCTACTCAGCAGTCCTTCCAATCCTCAATCGGCTAGGAAAAAAATGGTGGCCTGGACTTGATTTGCACTGTGCCTTGGTAAAGATGCATCTTGCATGAACATAGTTATTATGCTCTGGTCCGGTTAATGACTGGATGGGAGACCACCAGGAAAGCACAAGGACTACTTGTAGATCAGCCAACACGTGACTACTGTTTCTCTCCCTATGAATCCTGGGAACTGTAGTCCCGGCGCCTGAACGGCCGCCCAGTGTGGCAAACGACGGGATCTGCGCCTGCGCGGCCGGCGCCACTTGGGAGGAGCTCCCGAGGCCCCTTTGGAGCCTTGGGGGCCTTTCCCTCCGTCCGCGGAAGAGCGCGCAGGCGCGCAGGCGGCCGCGCGTGCAGCCTGGCTGGCCACGCCCCCTTACAGAGTCAGGAAGAATGAATCCTCCGGCCGCCCGATTCCTACCATAGAGACGGGGGGGACGTTCTCTCCGGCTCGCGGGAAGAGCCGGAAGCGCGCTCGCCATCCGGAAATGACGACGTTCGATGCGGCCAGGGCGAGGAGGCCGCGGCGTTGCTGCTGAGGGCGGCGGCGGTGGCGGAGGCGGCGGCGCGGCTCGCCCGCAGGTACTTGAGCCGCCGAGGGGGCAGCAGGCCGAGGAAGGCTTCCTTGTGCGGGCAGGGAGAGCGGGTCGGCCCGAGTGACGCTCCCGCCCGCGCCCCTCCCAACGGGGTGCCCTCCAGTGGGGGGACTACCACACCCATCGTCCGCGGCTAGCGCAGGGAGCCCGGTTTTCTCCAGTCTGGGGCCGCCACACGCGCAGGACTGCAATGGTTGGTCTTCCGCAGTTGGCCTACTACGTGGTACCACTTAATCCTAACCCTCAGAATAGGGTTGGAAGGGACCTTGGAGGTCATCTAGTCCAGCCCCCTGCCCAAGCACCAGACCTTCCCCTAGGGCTCTAAGCACTGATGGGGGGAGGGGGGAAATGTACAGGTAGTCCTCAAGTTACGACGCACAACTGAGCCCAAAACTTACATCGCTAAGCGAGACATTGGTTAAAGTCAGTTTTGCCCCATTTTATGACCCTTTCTTGCCACCGTCGTTAGGTAAATCCCTGCAGCTGCTAAGTTAGCAACAGGCGGTTAAGTGAACCTGGCTTCCCCCCCTTGACTTCACTGGTCAGGAGGTCGCAAAAGGGGGATCACATGACACCCCCCCGGGACGCTGTAACCGTCATAAATACGAGCCAGTGGCCAAGCATTTGAATTTCGATTACGTGACCGGGGGGATGCTGCAACGGTCATAAGTGTGGAAAATGGTCATGTGTCACTTTTTTTCCAGTGCTGCTGTAACTTCGAACGGTCACTAAATGAACTGTTGTAAGTCGAGGACTGCCCACACTTGACCAAAAATACCAAATCTAGCTCCAATGCCATTTATCTATCTGGAGCATCAGCGAAGGGGGACTGCAGAAGCTGGTAGCTGCCCTGAGAAATCCCAAGGTGGTCACAAGCAAGAGAGGCATCAATTTCTTTATTAGCTAAGATAAAATAAGATAAGATAACCTTTATTGTCATTTTTTTTTACTGTGGCCACACTGGCACTCGTTGAAAATCAAATTCTGTTGCTTGCTCTCAAAAGGGTACAGTACAGAACACATATAAACATGCCATATGCAACGTGTATATACCAGGGGTAGGCAACCTTGACTCTTTTATGACTCGTGGACTTCAACTCCCAGAATTGCTGAGCCAACTTGATGAACTGCAGCCTCTTTATGATGTGGACTTCCAACTCCCAGAATTGCTGAGCCAGCATGGGGGAACTATGGCCCCCTCATAACTGGCGGACTTCAACTCCCAGAATTCCTGAGCCGGCATGGCTCAGCATGGAAACCTCTCCCTTTCTCCTCAGCATGGCTGGCTCAGGAATTCTGGGAGTTGAAGTCCACCAGTCATAAAAGAGCCAAGGTTGCCTACCCCTGGTATATACCTACTCCCTTACATATAAATACATATAAAAATTAATCACTGTCCATCTTAAATACACAGCAGAAAGAGGAAGCTTGAGAGTTCACAAGGTTAATACTGCATGGAACAAAACTGACTGAATCTGGATCTTAACCACCTTTCTTTTGATTTTGATTTTTTTCTTTAATCAAGGGGTCTCCTGATCCTCCTTGCTGCTCTTGACCCATCCTTGCCTGGCGCACCATGGCGTCTTACCACATCCGCCAGTACCGTCCCGGGGACTACGAGACGGTGCGGGACTTGTTTGCCACTGGGATGAGCGAGTACGTGCCCACTCTGTGCATCCACATGCTGAAACAGCCTTGGGTCATTCTGATCCTGACCTGCACCTTCAGCCTTCTGCTCACCAGTTCCAAGTCGTTGCTCCTACCCATCCTGGCTATCACTCTGCTGCTAGCCATGGGCCGGCAACTCCTGGGTTACATCTGGTCCATGTACATTGACCGCTGCCTGCAGAAGGACTTGCTGGACATCCAGGCCACGTACCTTGGGGACAAAGGCTCATGCTTTTGGGTGGCTGAGGTGGACGAGAGCGTGGTGGCCACGGTTGGGGCCAGACCCTCTGAAGAACACCGCAACGAGCTCATGTTGAAACGGATGTCTGTTCGGAAAGACTATCGGGGTTTTGGCATTGCCAAGGCCCTCTGCAAGACGGTGATCTGCTTTGCCCGGGAGCACGGCTACTCCTCCGTGGTGCTGAACACTCTCATGGTCCAGCATGAAGCCCGGGCAATGTACGAAGGGGTTGGCTTCCACAAGTATCACCACTACATCCTCCCCACTGTCTACGGCAGGCTGGCCAACTGTACGATTTCCAAGTATCGCTACGACATTCCTAGTGCCGAGTGAGGAAATCCTCCGGCGATGGGCTGGATCCGCCCTCGCACCCCATTTCTTCTTCCTGCAGCTGGGCCACCCCGGGAAGTCAACCAAAGGGCAGGGGAAGCGGTTAAGATTTGACCCCCTGCAACAACAACAACAACAACAAAGATGCGTCTCCATTTCCGGACGTTGATTTGTTTTTCCAAGGAGGCTTTCAGGGCCTTCTAAAGTTTTAGCAACTGTGGGAAGGAAAACTCCCCGTCTCCTCGCGGCGTCTTTGCAAGTGGGGGGGGGAATGTACATTTTTATTGGCGGAGAAGAAGCGGTTTTTCCATCTGCCCCGTTGAGCTGTGGCCTTGGGGTTAAGCATTCTAAACTCACATCCACGTGGCCCTTTTCAGAGGGCTGTTCTCACGACAACTAACCACCAGCGTGCCAGGGAAGTCTGTTGGGCTGGGTGCTTTTTTGCCTACCCTGCTTGGATTGGCGGAAGCTGTTTCTTTCATCTCATCCCATTGGAAAAAAGAGCATTCTCTCCCCCTTCTCCAGGGTACACGGCCCCTGGCGTTCTGCTGACTGGGAGACACAAGCAACGTGGTCTCTTTATTTCCCAATCTATGGCTTGGTTCTCAGAACGAGAAGGCCTGCAAAGTAACCCCACTACTACTACAGCATTCGTAGTGATCCCCCCCAAAACACCTGTGCTTGGATATCTTGGACTAGCTTCTGGCTGTGGTGGGTTTCAGCGCCTTGAACTCCCCTCCTGAGCGCACTTAGGAGGGCTGAGCAGAGAAGGGCTGCCTCGGACTAAACTCTTATCTTCCTGGGTCTGTTTTGAGCCATATTCCTGCCGGAGGAATCCTCTTTCTTGTTTCTCCAGATTACGGGGACATACTGTTCCTTTGATACAGGTAGTCTTCAACTTATGACCACGGTTGAGCCCAAAGTTTCCATTGCTAAGCGAAACATATTCAGTGAGTTTTGTCCCAGTTTACGGCCTTTCTTGCCACAGTTGTTAAGAGAACCACTGCCACAGGGTTGTTAAGGGAATCTAGCTTCCCTCCATTGACTTTGCTCGTCAGAAGGTCACAAAAGGGGATCACGTGACTCCCCCCCCCAGGGAGACTGCAACTGTCCTAAGTACATGCCAGTTGCCAAGCCTTTGAATTTTGATCACATGACAGTGGGGAACGCTGCAACAGGCCTGTGAAAAATGGTTAGGTCACCTTTTTTTCGTGGCATCACTTCCAACGGTCAGTAAACGGACAGTTTTAAGTTGAGGACTTCCTGTATCGATCTTATGCTCTCTTAAAAGTATGGATGAATGGTGTCAGTGAAGGATCAGGAATTAATTCCTATAGGAAAATGTCCCCAACAAGGGGTTTTTCTCTACGTGAACAAGCCCCAAATCCCAAAGAGACAAAAAGGAAATTTATTCTGAAAATGAAAATATGGGGGGGGGGGTTTGTCTTAAAAAGCAGCAAGCCCGGGCAGAATTCTGGTAAAATCCAACAGTCGGCTTAGCTAAAGTTGCTTTTTAAGCTGCTGTTAGTTCTCGGCACAGGTTCAAGGTGGACAGGATGTCTGTAGAAAAATCAGCTGGGCCTCCAGCTTGGGTGGTGATGGGCAGGTCCTCCTTGCTGTTCATCTTTCTCTCTCTTCCACTGTTGAGCAGGAGCCTCACTTTGATAGGTGGAACATAAGCAAAACGTAAGAGTCTCGCTGGCTCAAGGTTGACTCGGCTTCCGTCCTTCCCAGGTCGGTAAAATGAGGACCCAGGTTGTTGGGGGCAAATACGCTGACTCTGTAATCTGCTCAGAGAGGGCTGTAAAGCACTGTGAAGCGGTATCGAAGTCCGTCATGGAGATAAGCCGGTAGGAGAGAGAAAGGAAGATAACGAGAGAGGTGTGGCTAGGATGTCTGTGTAGGAAAGAATGGAGAACTGGGACGGGGCAAAGATATTTTGGCTGATTTTGAGCTGTCCCTCCCCACCGTCGAGGCAGCCCCTCCCCAGGTGAGATGCGTCCCGCAGGGTTTCAGCATCCCTAGCAGTTGCACTTAAACAGCCCTTGAATTTCTGGGAATGTATATCTGTAAGATTTAATGCCCTCCTTCCTTTTTAAAAGTGGCATGTCTACAAGAAGATGGGATGTGTGTGGATGTGTCTAACCTGGCAAATGTTAATATTTAAGTTACTGAAATGAAATATGGGATTTGTTCTCAAAATAATTTGAACAAAGTTTTCATCTTCTCTCCTTTTCCTTCCCCAGTCAGCCTATAATGTACGTAAACTTCCATCAGTTTCCTTTCCTTTCCTTTCCTTTCCTTTCCTTCCTTCCTTCTTTCCTGCCTGTCTGCCTGCCTGGAAATGGAGCTGGATTAGTGAGGATTCTTTGGATTTAGATCCAGTCAGCCATTTTTGGTACTGGCAAGATGGTGGCCAAGCCGTTGCTCCCTGCCAAATTTCTTAATAGGAAAGAATCTGTGGGAAGATGAAGTCTGCTTTAGTCGGGTTGATCTGGTGGTTAACACACCAGGCTAAAAAACCAGGAGACGGTGAGTTCTAGTCCTGCCACAGGCATGAAAGCCGGCTGGGTGACTTTGAAGCAATCATTAGGCAATGGTGAGTTCTAGCCCCACTTAGGCACGAAAGCCATCTGGGTGACTTTGGGCGAATAGCCGGGAGACAGTGAGTTCTAGTTCTGCCCTAAGCATGAAAACCGTCTGGGTGACTTTGAGCCAATCATCAGGAGATGGTGAGTTCTAGTCCCGCCTTAACACGAAAGCCAGCTGGGTGACTGAGCCAATCATTAGGAGACGGTGAGTTCTAGTCCCGCCTTAGCACGAAAGCCAGCTGGGTGACTTTAAGCCAATCATTAGGAGACGGTGAGTTCTAGTCCCGCCTTAGACACAATCCAACTGGGTGACTTTGAGCCAATCATTAGGAGACGGTGAGTTCTAGTCCCGCCTTAGACACAAAAGCCAACTGGGTTACTTTGGGCCAATCGCCAGGCGACAGTGAATTCTAGTCCCGCCTTAGGCACAAAAGCTGGCTGGGTGTCTGGGCCAGTCACTCAGTCCCAACCTAGTTTTACCTCACAGGGTTGCTGTGAGGTACACGGGAGAAATGACTATTGCATACCTTTGCCACCTTGAATTATATTTAAAAATAATAAAAGGCGGAATTTTTAAAAAAAATCTAAAAAAAAAACACCCTCTCACACGGTTGAAGAATTTTGATTGTTGTGCTGTGTTTTGAATGGATTGCGTCCATCTCTCTTCAGTCCATTTGTGCCTCCGCTGATTTTTGAACGTCTCGCTGTCCGAGCAGTGACCCTATTGTCCTGTGCGTTGTGCGCCGTGTGGGGAAATACATTTGATTCTTCAATAAAGTTGAAATGTTTCTAGACCTGATCCTTGTTTATCTTAACAGCACTGTTCATCTCTCACCAAGCTTCCAAGCCACAAAACTTTTTACTCATTTAAAAAAAAAGAAAGACCGAATCACATTTTATTGCCTTGCAATAATAAAGTACTAAAATTCCAGGCGTGTGCGGACTTTGTCTTCTGTCTCAACGTTAAAAAAAAAAAAAAAGGGAGGCTCTTAATCTGAGTTTTAATTGGTTTATCATCCAAATCACGATGAACAAGTCAGGCATTCAACAGACGTGCCAGGGAGTTGGGTACAAAATGCTCTTTTTGAAAGACGGCACAAACCAGTCACTTTAAAGTCATTTCGATTCGATTTAATCTACAAAAGCTGATTTAAGTCCGGCAGCTCCGATCCGGGTTTTGCTAGACATTTAGTCCAGTGTCAAAGGATTTAATAAACATCGTGTCTATATAGAATTACTTTTTTTTCCATCTCTCGGGATCCTGCAAAGAGAAAGCCAGCTTGATCCCTGAAGATCCTTTTTTAACAGCCTCTGGACTAAAATAGAGGTTGTAGAGTGACTATACATGAGCTGTACAGTAGGGAGATAATTCTTTGTAGGATTTCTTCCTTTTAATCTTGTCGCTTCCGGGTGCAAATCTGATTTCCTTGCAAGATCATGGCTGCAATCGTAGATGGTCAGGAGAGGCCAGCCCCTGGACACCTGGCAGCAGGTAAGTGATGTGGGATGGGGGAGTAGCCGTCCACCTTTGCAAGGCAGAAATTGGGCCAGCTATATTTTTACCGCCAGCAGGGACAATTCCGGCTTAAAAATGGAATTAAAAAAGGACTCCATTGGGATGCCCTCCAGATTCCCAGGAGAGAGAGGCTGCCTTCCAGAGGATCAAGAGACAACTCAATTCAGAGAGCTTGTGTGAGAAAGAGGTTGAAGTCTGCTCCTTCCTAACAGTATGAGCAGGGGGTTGAACTAGAAGACCTCCAAGGTCCCTTCCAGCTCTATTCTGATGGATTTTCCCCAGGTTGCAAATAGGAAGGGGAGGTTCAAGTGATGAGAATCAAGACTCGTAGGTTAAGTTGCAGCTCAGATTGATGGCTCCAGCTGACACAGGTAGTCCTTGACTTAACCACAGTTCATTTAGTTCAAAGTTAACAGTGGCACAGAAAAAACGGGACTTGCGACCTTTTTTCACAGCCCAAAATTTCTGTTCCGAATGAAGACAATGGTTAGGTGAGTTTGGCCCCATTTCATGACCTTGCTTGCCTCAGTGGTTTAGTGAATCATAGAATCAAGATCACATGAAGTATTAGTACCGCTTTACAAAGCCCTAGTGAGGCCACACCTGGAATACCGCAGCCAATTTTGGTCACCATATCACAAAAAAGAGGTTGAGAGTTTGGGAAAAAAATCCAGAGAAGAACAACTGATCTTCTTTTCTTTAGACTAGCCAAACCCAAGTCCTGCAGCCGTTCTTTTTGTATGTTTTAGTCTCCAGGCCTTGGATCATCCGAGTTGCTCTTCTCTGAATTTTTTCCAAACTCTCAACATCTTTTTTGTGATATGTTTTCTGCCCTGGGTCCCTTCCCCTGTTGAAGACAGGCCCAGGCTGTTGGGGATGAGTGGGTTGTCTGAATCACAAGTTGTTCCTGGAGTCTGCAATTTTTTCTGGAAATCCGTTCATCCTCCCGCACTATTCGAAGGGTGTCCATCCCAAATGCCTGGTTAAATGTCTGTGAAGCTTCTCAGTCATCCAAAGATTTTTTTTTTAAGTTTTGAGATGCAGACCACCATAAACTCATCCCCGACAGCCTGCGCCCGTCTTCAAAAGGGAAGGGACCCAGGGCAGAAGACATCCTGCAAGCCAAGAAGACTCCACACCCATTTGCACCACTCAGGTGACCCCGAGGACGCAGGTCAACCTCCAGGTGGCCTCAACGCCTCTCTAAAAGGAGGCAAATGACCAGCTGTCTGCAAGGAGTATCAATCCTTCCATTTCCCCCACCATCCAGTCAGAGCTGTAGAAGCTTCTGGGATGAGAAGCGAAACGTCTTCAAAAGAAAAACAAGGAAGTCCCATTGTCTCTTGAAAAAGCACCTTTGGGACAACCCTGAATCTCCCCAGATGTCTGCCTCTTCTGTTTTGCAGGACAGGAGAAACAGGATTTGGTCGCAGGCAAGTACCACATCCGGAAGTACGAGGCCAGAGACTATGACATGATGCGCACCTTCTACATTCAAGGGATCAAGGAACATATTCCTCGGGCATTGTGGCACTTTCTCAAGCGTCCTCAGACACACCTGGGCCTTCTGGCTGTCTTCCTCATGACTTACCTCGGCTCGGTGTCCTACATCGTCTCCCTGGTGGTGGTGTCCATCCTCCTGCTGGTCGGCGTGTTTTCCATGAAGAACATCTGGGATGACTATCTCCAAAACGCCCTTACTACGGACCTGCTGGACATCCAGGGGACCTACCTGGAGCCAGAGGACTGCTGCTTCTGGGTGGTGGACAGTGGAGAGGAAGTGGTAGGCACAGTGGCCCTCACCCATCCTGACAACCCATCTTGGTGGAGCAACGCCCGGGAGCTGAAGCGGATGTCCGTGAAGAAGGAGCATCGTGGCCAAGGGCTATCCAAGGCTCTAATCAAGACGGTCATCCGGTTTTCTCAGGAGCGCGGCTATGAAGAAGTCGTGTTGGGTACCTCCATGGTGCAACGCGTCGCTCATAGGACCTACGAGAACATGGGCTTTCACCAAGTCCTGGAGGAAAATCCCTCTTTCATAGCTAAGCTGGTAGGTTTGTCCGTGTATTGGTATTATTACAAAATCCCAGACACTCGCTGAGGTCCACCTGAAGTCATCAGTCACCTCCCAAAGGAAGTTAAGTTCTACATCAGCAAGATTGCAAATTCAACTTTCTCCTGGCTGGAATTGAACCAAGTCTCTGAAGAGGCTTTGTGTCACCTGAGTTCGCCCCGCCTAAATCGGGTTTCCCAATGGAATGGTCTTTGAACTCCTGTTATCCAACTGGGTTAACATAACTGACCGCATGTCCCAACACAGCCTGCCCTTGGAAGGTCCTACACTCTGTTGGTTGCCAGCCATAAGCTTCTCACAGAGGTCTTCTTCTTTAAGTCCTAGTCTCCTTAATCTACCAACAGCTTGGAAGAGAAGAAACATGCCAGGCCCTTCATCACAAATGCCAAATCTGTAGAAAAGAGAGAGACAGAGTCAGAGAGAGAGAGAGCGAAAAGAGAAAAAGAGACAGAGAGAGAAAGAGATAGACAACAAGAAAGAGAAAAAGGAGAGAAAGAGAAAGGAAAAAAACAAAGACAGAGAGAGAGAGAGAAAGAAATAGACAACAAGAAAGAAAAAGAAGAGGCAGAGAGAGACAGAAAGGAAAAAGAGAAAGCAGAAAAAAAGACAGAGAGGGAGACAGAGAGAAAGAGGGGAAAAATGAGAGAAACGAGAGAGGGGGAGAAAGAAAGAAAAAAGAGGAAGAGAAAGAAACCAAGAGAGAGAGAGAGAGGAAAAAGAGAGAGAACAAAGAAAAAGAAAAGCAGAAAGAGACAGAGAAAAGAAAGAAAAGAATGAGTCAGAGACAAAGAGAAAAAGAGAGGGAGGGAGGGAGGGAGAGGTCCTCCCAGGGATTGGTCTCAAACTGGGAGAAGCTTCATTTCCTTGGTGCCATTAGGACTATAATTTCCATGATCCACAGTCAAGCAGGCTGGATTGATGGGAACTAGAAGCCAACATAACTTTGATCTGGAATTGAGCTAAAACAGCTCAGACACAGCTTCAGATTTAGGCCTTTTACTTCTGTTTAGTTTGTTTCAATTATTCATTTTATTCCCTTATCGAACTCAAGACCCAACATTTTCAAAATTTAATGAATTCCACATTGGGCCAGTCCTCTTTATTCTTCAGCTAAGCCTGAATCTTCCCTTCCCTCCCCCAGAATAATATTTTTCCCCTTATCTCTATGCTAACCACACCCGAGTTTGTGTCTTTTCTACAGTTACATTCTGCAAGTAACAAGATTTGTGTATGTGGGGGGGGGGGGGAACCCAGGAAATTTTTAAAGCCTGCTCATTTTCTTTGGCAAAAAGTTTGCATTTCAATCGTTTTTCCACATCCAGTCAAATTTTACTGAATATCAGCATGTTATTCTGTCCTTCGTATGCCAGCCTTCTTCGTCTACACTAGGTTTTTTCAAACTGAGGAATTTGCGGATTGAAATCCACACATTTTAAATGTAGGCAAGTTTGAAAAACACTATCTAAAGAAACTTCGACTAACAATGGCTCTTATTTGCGTGATTTCTTTCCTTATCGGTGCCTTATACATTTTTGCTCAGCATGTAATGTTCCTTCCATTTCCCCTCCCTCTGAATTTTTATTTGTGCCTAAAGTTTGGGTTATTTTTCCTCCGACAATATAACGTTGTGGCTTTCTAGATCTGGAAGAACTTCTTAATTGTTGCAATGTACAAACAAACATGTCATGGTTCCGACAGATGAAACTCTTCAAAAGAACTTCCGAGGCATTGTTTACCTTAAAGGATCTTTTATTCAAGTAGCATAATATCGGCAGTGGTATAATCGAAGCCAAAAACTGAATTTCCCTCCCCTGGGCACATAGTATCAAAGCACAATTCCCTCCTCCAATTAACAGTCATAAATCACATTCCCCAATTAGCTTGAACGGGCTTCCTCTCCAGCTCTCCAACTCCTTATCAGCTCTGGTTACAATAACCTTGATTCTCACGCTAAGTTTAGTGTTGTTATGTCTAGCTGGACTCTCATTCACATCCCCCCCCCCAGCATCATCTAATTCTAAAAGCGAAAGGGAAAAAGATGGCTACATTTCCATCTATTGTCAATGCAAAAACATCCGATGTTAGCAGTGTTGACAAGACGGTTGTTAATCCTTGACTTAACAACCGTTCGTTATTTGAAGTTACAGTGGCAATGGAAAAAGTGACTTATGACCGTTTTTCACACTTATGACCGTTGCAGCATCCCTGCGGTCAACGTGATCAAAATCCAGAAGCTTGGCAACTGCCTCATATTTATGACGGTCGCAGCGTCCCTGGGGGGGTCCCGTGATCCCCTTTTGTGACCTTCTGACAAGCAGTCAAGGGGGGGAAGCTGGATTGACTTAACGACCGTGTTACTGACTTAAAAACCGCAGTGATTCGCTTAACAACTGTGGCAAGGAAGGTTCGTAAAATTCACTGAACAAATCTTTCACTTAGCAACGGAAGTTTTGGGCTCAAGGTTGTAAGTCAAGGACTACCTGTAGTGTTTTCACCATCCCCACCCATACAAACTGCAGGGATAGGTAAATGTTCCAGCACATCTGCAGGGCATTTGTTGTAAAAGGTTGAATTTTACCGTTATGCAACTATTTCCCTTGACACAATGATTTTCAAACCAAGTTCAGTTCTTGTAGAGTTATTAACCTCCAAGCAACCGAAACCAAAGGGGAAAAAAACCCTCATCTGCCCCCTGCAGGTCACAAACTGTACCTACAAGCTAGTTTATTTGCTATAGAATAGGGTTTCCTGCCCTGAGCAGGAAGGGGGTTGGACTAGAAGACCTCCAAGGTCCCTTCCAGCTCTATTTTATTATATTTATAATTATCCCAAAGCAATTGTTCACTGTATTTTCTTCCACTGTTAAGAAGGAAAAACATACAGAAAGGAGAAACTATTCTCCTTTTAGCTGTTGTTTTGTGGTTAATTCGGAATTCGGGGGAAATGTCCCTTTGACCGGCTACTCTGGGGTTCAAGCCTGTGCTCCAGCTCAAAATATGGAGTTGTGTTGTTTTGTGGAGGCTGTACTGATAGCAAGTGGGAGGTCTTGGGGCAGGACTTTTGATTCTCTTCACCCCGAGCCCAGCTGGTAAAAGCAGGGAAGTCTGCCCTCTTATGGACACCTTTCATCAACCCCTGATCAAGAATTCTGGTGACTTATTATGATTCCTACAACTCTGTGCTTTTTTCCTAGGGCAGTGGTGGCGAACCTATGGCACAGGTGCCAGAGGCAGCACTCAGAGCCCTCTCTGTGGGCACGCGCGCCGTCGCCCCAGTCCTAGGCCTTCAGCTGGGTTTTATAAAACCTTTTCGCTTTAGGCCTCCGCCGCCGTGTGCAAAAAAAAAAAAAAAAGGTTCAATCAGTCAATTTCAACTTCTTGCGGGAAAAAAAAAGATCTTGCAAAGTTGGAATTGATTGAACTTTTTAGTCCCACCCAGTCTGCCGTTACCACCGCAGCCACGCCCACCCAATGGGCCATACCCACCCAATGGGCCACACCCACCCGGCACCCGACAATGCATAAGTGGGTTTTGGGTTGCAGTTTGGGCACTCGGTCTCTAAAATTCGCCATCACTGTCCTAGGGGCACTCAGCGTACACCTTTGATAAAGGAATATACATAATAAGCAAACACCCATAAAACCGAGTTTAGTCAAAGCAGCAAAGTCTGCCCTCCTGTGGCCAGTGTGTGCTGCAACATTTGGCAAAGAAGCCTGGAGTGGCTTATTTTTATTCTTTCATTTCCTTCCTTTGATGGAAGCTCAAAGCAGCCACAGAAGAGGCTGTCAGGAATATAAAAGATAATTCCAGGAGCTAAAATTTCCCAGCGACTTCAGCGAAGAGCAGAAGCACAAGGTGCCCAACAGATCCAAGCTCCTCGCTGCACGATCACAAATATAGTTGAAAGTAGTTTCAAATACTTTATTGTTTAACACAAGCATCACATCTTCCAAGCATAACCCAGCTGCAAGAGTTTGTACAATTCAAAATACAGTCCTAAAGATAAAATGCATAAAAATATCATCCAATATTTTAAAGATAAAAAGTCACATTTTTATCATTGTAAAAATTACAAAAGCAATGATAAAATACCATGATGGGTTAAATAGTTCACTAATTTAAAATGACATTTTTGATAAAAAGGTGAGGTGTAAAAGAAACAACAGTCGTCATCAAAAGATTTCTCTCAGAAGGAAAACAAACGCAACTTCAGTGTTCAAATACATGAATGTCACAACAGGTATCTCTTGGTGAAGAGATGGTGATAAGAACGGATACATAAGGGATACATAAAAACAGGCAAAAGATAAAATATCTTGTCTACCATAAGCATCACAACTACTTAACAACAGTAAATCAGGAGTAAAACTCAGCTTTATTACAAAAAATACACATCAAACAGAAGGTTACCAAGTCTGAATCCCATTTAGAGATATTTCAGAAATATGTGTGTGACAGAAGAAATCAAAATTATTGAGGTGACGGCCACATACTGTGAGTCATGATTATTTACCAGTCAAAACATAACTTACACATTTTAAACAACAGCCAAGGATAAAATTATTCCTAGGCGGAAAAATAGAAATCTTTTATCAATCGCTGGTCATTTAAAGGGGCTGCTGAGGTTTTCTTTCTGGTTCTAAGAACCGTCGCCAGGGCTGAAATTACACCAGGCAGAAAACTATAAAATCTATTATAAATCACCGGCACACCCAGCATTAAAAGAGGCCATTGAGATGTTTTCTGGTTCTAAGAACCAACATCATGCCTAAATTAAGCCAGGCAAGAAATCTACACAGGGTTTCAATGGCCACATCTAGAATTAAAAAGGGCCACACAGATTCATTAGCAAAGAATCCAGTTATTTATTGAGATGGCAATACCTCATAACAAAGTTCGACACCAGATTTATTTTTGGTTCTAAGAGATCTGGTTGCTGCTGACATTATTTCTCAGGGTATGAAGGTGGGAGGGAAGCGATCCAAAAGGATTCCCTTCCAGTTTGAGACTCAGCTGGGGATCCTCAGGCACTGGAGGAAGCTTGTAGTTGAGCGCTGTTGACTCCTCCCGTGTGATTCGCCCTGGCTGCTCACTCAGGGGCCGAAAGGGTCTCCCTTCCAGCGTGAGTCTCACAGAGTGTCCGCTCAGGGACCGAATGAGCCTGGGAGCCGACTGGCCGCCTTCTCCTTCAGGGTGAGTGTCACAGGGTGGTAACTCAGGGACTGAAAGACCCCCCTCAGGAGCGGAATGGGGTGCTTAGGCATGGACCCTTGCCTCCTTCGCCCCCTGCCCCTCGCCTCAGCCCATTTACAGGCAGCTTTCCTCTTCCGCTGCCCTCCCCCAGCCAGTCACCACCAGCAATGGGCCCTTGGCCCTCTGCCCTTCGGCCCACCAATTCACCCAACACTCTTTGTCCCGGGCTGGTGGCTGCATGGGATGAGTAGCCCCCAGCCAATCAGGTGGCAAGCAGAAGCCACGGTGCTGCGGGGGCAGCCTGTGATGGGGGATTGCAGGGCCTGTGGGCTGCGGCCGCTCCCCAGGTTTTGGGGTCACCAGGACCGGAGGGAGGGGGAGTGCTGGCAGGAGTCACGGCCACTGGGGGGGGCAATCGGTCAAGAGTGTGTTGGGAGGACCAGGGAAGGAGGGACGGGCGCCTCAAGGGGGCTTAGCAAAGAGAATGGCCGAAAAGATCATTGGCAGTTCCCTCCTTTCCCTCCTGGACATGGCACATAAGCGTTGCTTGAGCAGGGTCCACAAGATTGTCTGGGAAACTACACATCCTCTCCACGACCTGTTTTCCTTGTTACCTTCTGGGAGGAGGGGGCTTCGTGGTATCCGAAGCAGAACATCCAGATTCAGCCACAGTTTCGTTCCATACAGCATTAACCTTGTGAACTCTCAAGCTTCCTCCTTCCGTTATATACTCAAGATGGGCATTATTTAATATTTGTTATGTATATATAAGGGTGTGGGTCTATATCACAGGTCGGCAACCTGCGGCTCCGGAGCCGCATGTGGCTCTTTGAGCCTTCCCCTGCGGCTCCCAGCCTCCTGTGCCATTTGCAGAGAGAGACAGAGCTTGCTTCTCTCTCTCTCTCTCTGTGAGTGTGTGTGTGTGTGTGTGTGTATGTGTTTGTGTGTGTGTAAAAAAGAGAGTAGCCTCACCCTGTTCCGAAGAGCCGACAAACATACTGGGCAGGGCTTCTCCCTTTGCTGCGTCTCTGCAGGAAGCAGGAAGCAGGAAGGGCAGGAGAGAGCTAGCTAGCCCAGCTAGGCTGACTCAGGAATTCTGGGAGTTGAAGTCCATGAGTCGTAAAAGAGCCGAGGTTGCCTACCCCTGAGCTTGTTGCAGAACAGCTTGAAGCCAGCTTGCCAGGTGAGCAGAAGATCGGAGAGAAGGAGAGGAGGGGGGGGGAGAAAGAGAGACAGAAAGAGACCCTTTTGACATCTAAAATGAAGATAACACTGCATATATCCTTTTTTACCTTTAGTGTGTGTGTGTGTGTGTGTGTGTGTCTGTGTATATATATGTGTGTGTGTACACACACACATATACACACATACATACAAACACACACACACATATACCTATAATAAAGGTAAAAAAGAATATATGCAGTGTTATCTTCATTTTAGATATCAAAAGGGTTTTGCGGCTCCCAGTGTTTTGTTTTTGGTGGGAAACGGGTCCAAGTGGCTCTTTGAGTGTTTTGGGTTGCCTACCCCTGGTCTATACATATGTTGTATATAGCATGTTTTAGGGGCGTGTCATGTATGTGTTTCACTTTTGAGAGCGGGCAACTAAATTTCATTTTTGATGTGTGCCGTTGTGCCCACAGTAAAAAAAAAATGACAATAAAGGTTATCTTATCTTACCTGCAGACCCCCCCCCCCAGCCTCCCTTTCGCCTGTGCGTGCCCCCAGCCCCCCCCCCCCGGCCTTGCTCCTCCTCCCCTCTTTCGTTTGAGTTGTGAGCCAACTCAAGGACATGGCTGAGATTACCTCAGGTTCCACCAAAACGTTATACTAAGAACTTGAAGCCCTGGCTAAAATTCCCTCAGGCTCCAAGAATTCACTTTATTCCTGAGAGGAAGGTCTGCTCCTGAGGCGATTTTAGGCAATTTTATCTTTAAAGCTAATTTTTAACTCTTATTCACCTGTGGTGCTTTGGTCCTTTTTTTTTAAAAGGACATGGCCGAGATTACCTCAGGTTCCACCCAAATTTTAAGACCGTGAGCTTGGACTAGAATTACTTCAAGACACAGAGGTTTGTGTTATTCCCCGAGGGAAAGACTGAGATAAGTAAGACTGTGGTATGGGCGTCCTTTGAATAAAACACCGCTGAGATATTACCTCAGCCACCCCTGGCGTTTTACTCCAAAGAATACACGCCGCGCTTAAAATCACCACAGGTGCTATCCTGACTCCCCGAGAACAATCAGCTATTAATTAGCTAAAGAACTCACGCTCCCCTCCGTATCTTACAACGTAGAAAAGTCTCCGCTAGAATTACCTCAAAGCTCCAACGGCCACTGCCCGGCCTCGAGCTCGAGGACTTGGGCCGCGGGAGCGCCGGAGAGAGAGTTTTTTTTTGCCCTCCGGCGCCCCGCAGCATAGTCCCTTTCGGGGAACGAGACGTGGGAGCGGCGTCTGCTGCCTCTTGCAGCGCGCTCGCTTTGCTTTTTTTGCGCTCAGCCTGAGGAGCCCGCCGACTTTTTAAATGTCCCCGCCTCTCGGCGAGCGGGGGACAGACCGCTCAGCCAATCCGAGGGAGGCATTTTCGGAGCAGCCAATCAACGGGCGAGAATGGGCGTGCAGAAAAGAGCCCGCGAGGCGGTCCGAGGGCGCTGGGCGGGAAAGGCACGCGCTCGTTCCCGCGCAAACACAGGTGCGATCGCTCGGCTGTTCGCCCGGCTCGCGGAGCGGTTGCCATGGAGACGGCCGTGGCGCCTCATCATGGCCAGGTTGGGCCTCGGCCGCACAGGTGATTAGGCGGCTGAAACGTTGTGTCTCTGTGTTTGTGTATTTGTGTATGCGTGTAATGCCTTCTCCTCAAGGCTTCGCCCCACCTAGGGGACCCTTCGCCCCATCCAGGGGACTCTTGGACTACAAATCCCATCCGTCAGGCAGCCAGCGGGTCTCCGCTTGTACATGAGAGGCCGGAATAGGGTTGGAGGTTGCCTTCCCCCCCCCCCCACACACACAGCTGCAAAGGCCCAGTTTTTGAAATATCCCCATCATTTTTGCAGCAGTGAGAGATCCAGAGGGTGACTTTGGGCTTCTACTGAGGAATGCTTTGGATTACAAGTCCCATCAGCCACCTCCAGGGTGGGGGGTGTTGATAGGGATGGTTCCTTCTTGCAACAGAGCTTTTTTTTTTTTGCCTCCCCCTGCTTAAAATGCTGTTTTTACAAAAAAATCTGAAAATACATACCAATTTTTTTTAATAAAAATAAAATTATGGTTATATGTAGAGTTATAGGAGATGCTTTGGACTACAGGTCCCATTAGCCGGCCTTGGGGGGGGGGGGTGATGGGATTGCCTCTCTTGCAACAGATTGCCCTTCTGGTTGGTGGGTCGTCCCCTCCACCTAAAATTCAAAGCTCTTTTTCTGTTTGTTTTTTTTTGTTTGCATCTTCTCCACAATCTTGCCAGGCAGCCCTTGGTTTTATTTTGAATTTTAATTTTTTTCAGTCTTTTTTTTCTTTAAGAAAAAAAAAATCCAGGACTGGTTTGTTTTGCTTTGCTTTTCTAGGGATTCTGCTAAAATGTTATAATAGAGTTTCTGATATACATAGTGTCTTGCCCAGTGAAAGAAATTGACTCAAATTTGAAACTATTTTTCTATTATTGGAACTCTTCCCTACCCACAGTTAAATGTTTTCCAAAGAAGTCCAATATATTTATATCCCCATCATAAGGATTTTAATGAAGAGAAGGACGAGGGGGGACGTGATAGCAGTCTTCCAATATCTCAGGGGCTGCCCCAAAGAAGAGGGAGTCAAGCTATTCCCCAAAGCACCTGAAGGCAGGACGAGAAGCAACGGATGGAAACTGATCAAGGAGAGAAGCAACCTGGAACTATGGAGAAATTTTCTGACAGAACAATTAACCAGTGGAACAACCTGCCTCCAGAAGCGGTGAATGCTCCAACACTGGAAGTTTTAAAGAATAGATTGGATAGTCATTTGTCTGAAATGGTGTAGAGTTTCCTGCCTGAGCAGGGGGTTGGACTAGATGATCTCCAAGGTTCCTTCCAACTTTTATTATTATTATTATTACACCTTTTAATGAGACCCCTCTCAACATTTTCCACCATGTTGCGCCCTCCAGATAGGGTTAGATCAAGGTTTCTCAATCTTCACCACTTTAAGATGGGTGGACTTCAACTCCCACAATTCCTCAACCAGCTAGGCTGGCTGCAGAATCACTGCAGTTTTTAAGTCAGTAATCCACTTCTTAAGTGAATCTGGTTTCCCCATTGACATTGCTTGTCAGAAGGTCGCAAAAGGGGATCACGTGATCCCCCGGACGTTGCAACCGTCATAAATACGAGTCAGTTGCCAAGCAGACTCTGAATTTTGATCACGTTGACCGCAGGGATGCTGCAACGGTCATAAGTGTGATAATGGGTGGACTTCAATTCCCAGAATTCCCCAGCCAGCTAGGCTGGCTGGGGAATTCTGGGAGTTGAAGTCCACCCATCTTACAAGTGACCAAGATTGAGAAACACCTCCATAAAGTAAAACAAGAGCAAAGACTATAATAACCCTCCAGATGTAAACAATAACAGGCAGGTTTTAATTTTTTTTAAAAAAGACACCTAAAAAAACACAAGCAATACATAGGACCGAGTCTGCAATCAGCAGCTTCGGAATCGGTCAGTTACAAATGAACTTCTAATATTTCCCACTATAAATGATTTTGGGGTATGTCGTGTTCTTTCGTAGTATGCATAAGCAAACGCACATCAGTCCATCTTACATTGGCTGTTGGAATCCTTTTGTAACTCGGGGTCCCTGGCCAGACGCCCTCCTGGGAGTGGGCTAGACCCCGACCTTGGAGTAGGGGAAGAGAAACTCCAGGGAGTCACTTCTGGAACGGTGTTTCAGAAATAGTTTCTAAATTGTCAGGGTGGTGGGCACCAGGCTCAAACCTTGAACCTCAGGACACAACGGAGGTCTTCCTGACACTAGATAGATACCCAATCCCTTCCACCCAATTCCTGGCTTCTCGCCACCTTGTGAGCCGAGCCCACCAGTGTCCCACCGTCCTGGCAGCACGGCAGAAGTTGCAGCCCCTGTGGGCCGCAGTGTGGGGCCCCTACATCTGGGTCCCGGGAACTATCCCGCGGAGCTAATTGTCCCGCGTGGCGAATTGGCCGGAGCAATTTGTCCTGCAGTGAATTGCCCCGGGAGAAACGGTAGTGGAGAGCAACGCAGAACGGGTAGACGAGGGGCAGCTGTGGTGGGTCAACTGGGACGAGGGGGAGTGAGGGTGAAGTGGTCGGGGCCAGGCGGCTGCAGCCAATTGTCCAAGACAAGACCAGGCCGGAGAGGATGTTGCATCCTTTTGTCACAGACACAAGCACATGGGTCAATTTTGGTGCACAGAAAATAGAAAGGAGAGAAAATCTCCACGGTCAGTTCTTCTCCTACACCCTGGAAGAGATACTTTTCCTTGTCCTGGCAGGAGACGATCTTCAGTGGCGCTTCAAGGGGACCTTGCGCTTCCAATACGGTGAAACATCTCCCCGGTACGAGTGCTCTTGGCGCATGACAAAGGGAGCGCCCACATGTGTTCTTTTTTTCCGATGCCACCTGGAGCTTGGGAATATGTTTTCTTCGTTGTGGGAGGGGTAAGGCAGGAAGGGATCTGGGGGGCCCCACAGATGGCAATCAAAGTTGTCGAGGGTCACATCTACAGAGAAAGTAAAACGAGGAAGAAGCAGTAGAGAAAGTTTCCTTGCTATGTACCTCAAACACACAGCCAGTTTTGGCCATCAAAAGAGAGATTTTCACAGAACCCACGTATAATTAACTCATTTTAGGCTTCATACAATGCTCTGAAGCACAAATGAATCCAACAGGAAGTATTGGCACAAAGCCATGAAGAAGAAATCAAAGCTAGCCAAACACTGCGGAGCAGGTGAAATACATTGTGTGAACACAGCCCATGCCTTGCCAGCTTGTCACTTTACCAGCTTGTCACTTTGGACCCTCAGTGGGCTTTCTGTGTGTGCAAACCAGGAGACGTCATCCTTGTTAGCTTGTACAAAAGGACCACAGTTAACAACCACTCGTTTATCTCTTCAAACTTAACAATGGCGCTGAACAAGCCGTACTTACAACTGGTCCTCAGAGTTTTGGCCACTATAGTGTCCATGTGATCACATGATTGCAATCTGGGGATCTGGGCATTTCACAACCAACTACCAAAGTGTCCTGTGGTTACATAATCATGATTTCTGATCTTCCCTGACAGGTTCCCACAACCAAAGTCAATATACAAACTGGCAAAAAGTCAGACATTGCAATCCCGTGAGTTCCTCACATAATCAGCCAAGGTGTTTCGCTTTAACGATGGTAATGGGGACTGCCAGAACTGCTGTCTTTCTTTACAACTGCATTGCTTAGTGATGGACAGTCCGGTCCCAATTACTGTCATTAAGTGAGTTCTTCCCCAGTCTCACTTCCCCCAGAAGTTTCCTTTGTAGGCCACGCCTGTTTCCAGTTAAGCTAGCAACTGCTGAGATCAATATTAAGGAAGAGAGAGAGGGGGAGAGGGAGAGAAAGACAGGGAGAGAGAGGAAAGAAGAGAAAGGGGGAGATGGGGAGAGAGGAAGAGGGAGGGGGAGAAAAAGCAGGGAGGAAGGAGACGGAGTAGAGAGAGGGAGAGGGAGAGAAAGACAGGAAGGGAGCGAGAGGGAGAAAAGGAGTGGGCGGGAGAGGGGGAGACAGAGAAAGACGGAGAGAGAGGGAAGGGGAGAGGAAGATGGAGAGAGAGAGGGACAGCACGCACACGTGCACATAAGCACTGACCTCTGAACACGTTATCTGGGTAAAAGGAGAAGCCTCGGGAGTCCTCAAAGCTGGTAAATCCCGAGAAAGGCGTCGGTGTCCCCCCACCATCGGGAACCAGTAAACAGTCATCATAGAAACTGGGGTGCTCTGGATAACGCCCGTCAGCTTCATAATGGCCAGCAAATGTCACTTGACCTGTAGGATCAAGGGAAACCAATCTGGGCTCCTCAACCACACTCGGTATCAGGGATGTCCCCAAGGTGTAACCCCAAAAGATCAAGATGGTGGCCATGGTGATGTCATCAAGGATCCATCTCTTTAGCACTGAGTACGACATCCATAAGAAACAGAGGGAGCTTGGATTGCTACACTGGCTGCCATCTTGACTTTTTTTTTTTTACCATGTCCTGCCCACATTGCCGCTCAGTGCAGACCTTCCCATCCTCATCGGCCAGGCCAGGGGCTCCAGGAGCACCACGTGGCTGGACGGTGACCTCCAGCCTGCTAGAACCCACCACATGGTCCCCCGTGACCCCTCCAGCCCCGGGTACTTGCGTTCTTTGTGCCGCCATCTGGCTGCCGGTGTGGGACATTCCCGGAAGCCTGTGGCATCTTCATATTCTCTTCTGCTCCTATTGAGGTGTCCTATAATGTCCGCTGGGGCAGCTAGAAGCCTAATGGCCCTGGTTTGTTCTGAAGGAAAGGAGGACACCGAGTAGTTCACAACACACCAGGCCTCTGGGAGAAAACTCTGGCCAACTACACCATATATGGCAGCACTTCCCCAAAGCCACTCAAGGGGCTTCCAGGTGTTTAACCGTGGAACATAGAACACGTCCTCGACTTAACGGCTACAATTGGCAGCAGAATTTCTGTCGCTAAGCAAGGAGATGGTTACATGAGTTGGGCCTCATTTTATGACCCTTTTGCCACAGGGAATGGCAGCAGTCATCAAGTGGACCGTGTGGTCATTAAACGAATCCAGCTTCCGCCCTTGACTTTGTCAGAAGCCAGCTGGAAAGCTTGCAGGCGGTGATCCCAGCAAGAAGCTGGTTCAGACACACCGAAGAGGGATAACATCTGCTTTCCTACAACTTGAAACAGAGACTGGAGGAGGGAGAGGGGGTGGGGGAAGAGGAAGAAGAAGAGGAGGAGGACTGTGGGGTCCTTGGTGCTCTCCGAGCTTGATTTCTTGAAAATGTTTCATGACCTAACTCGGTAACGTTATCTGTGCTAGAAGGGAGTGTTTTTTGTGGAGTGAAGGAGGAGGAGGAAAAGGATGGGGATCCTTGGTGATTTTCTTGCAGACATTTCATTAATCAACTAGGTAGCATCATCAGTGCTAGGGAGGAGGAGGACTGCAAGACCCTTGCTGCTCTCTAAGCTTGATTGTTTTCTTGAAGACATTTCATTGCCCAACTAGGTCACATCATCAGTGCTAGAAGGGAGTGGGCTGTATGCAGAGAGGAGGAGAACAACAAAGACAACTGTGGGGTCCTTGCTGCTCTCTGAGCTTGGTGCTTTTCTTGCAGACATTTCATTACCAAGCTAGGTTACATCTTCAGTGCTACTGTAGTATAAACTAGACTAGAGAGTAGTAGATGTTGAGAGAAAAGAGGCCTCTAGCTATCGCTGTCTTTGGCCTCACCAGCGCCCTCGGCTGTTCACGCCGAAGGACTGCACCCTTGGGGGGGAAAAACATCTTCCAGAGCTAGATGCTCCTGGCTTTATCACCCTCTCTCTGCCTCAGGTGGAGACCCAAGCGACAGCAGATGGGTGTCCTTCTACTCACCCTCCCAAGGATCCTTCTCTGGGATCACGACGCCCCAGGCGTCCGCCAGATGGGTCAGGAGAAGGTTGGTGATCCTGCGATGCACCACGTTGTTCCAGTGGATGCCATCTTTGACCCGGTTCCCCACGTCGAAGCGGAAGTGGAAGTGGAGGTCCACCACGTCAAACAGGTGGAGGGCAGCCAGCGTGGCCCCGTAGAAGTTGCCTTCAATGATGTCCTTGCGGAGGGTCTGGTTCAGGTGCTGCAGCTGGGAGACAGCAGGAAATAAGGGGCAAACTTCCCTTGGCTGGCCAAGCAGGGGGTTGGACTAGAAGACCTCCAAAGTGCCGTTCCAACTCCAGTCTGTGTTCTGTGCTATGATGAAAGGCAGACATTTCGTTGCCCAACTAGGTAACATCATCAGTGCTAGAAGGGAGTGGGGTATGCAGGAAGGAGGAGGAGGAGAAGAAAGATGACTGTGGGGTCTTTGGTGCTCTCTGAGCTTGGTGGTTTTCTTGCAGACATTTCATGACCCAACTAGGGAACATCATCAGTGCAAGAAGGGAGAGGGAGGAGGAGGAGGAGAAGGACTGTGGGGTCTTTGGTGCTCTCTGAGTTTGGAGACATTTCATGACCCAACTAGGAACATCATCAGTGCTAGAAGGGAGGGGGTGTGCAGAGTGGAGGAGGACGACGACGACCGTGGGGTCGTTAGGTCTCTCTGAACTTGGTTTTCTTGCAAACGTTTCGTTACCAAACTAGGAAACGTCATCAGTGCAGAGGGAATATATGTTAATTCCAATTAGTAGAGAATATTCAGATTAACCAAATCCCAGCACACCACAGAGAAGCCTTACAAGGAGCAACTCGGAGAAACCACACACAAACGCTGACAAACCCCCGTCAAGACCACACCTCTAAAACAAGAACCAGACTGGGGGATTCCTTCTCCTACCTCTGGTATAAGGAAGCCACCTTTGATCCTGGGTCCAAGAGGCATGGTCATGTTCCAGATGACCAAACAGGAAGACGGGAGTTCAGCATCCAATCTGTTGAAGGCGATCTCCAGATTCTTGCGGTATTCCATCATGGAAGACGGGCCGTATCTGCTCAGGGACAAAAAAAACCCCCCAGGATCTGAAACCCTCTATATTGCTCTATAAAGACCACATCTAGAATCCTGCATCCAGGTTTGATCACCACACTATAAAAAAGATGTTGAGACTCCAGAAAGAGAGCAGAGAAGAGCAACAAAGGCTAAAAAATATGACGAACGGTTGCAGGAATTAGATATATCTAGTTTAATGCAAAGAAGACATGATATTAGTATTCCAATATTTGAGGGGCTGCCAGAAAGAGGAGGGGGGGTCCACCTGTTTTCCAAAGGCCCTGAAGACAAGAAGCAACGGATGGAAACTAAGCAAGGAGAGAAGCAACCTGGAACTGAGGAGAAATTTCCTGACAGTGAGAACAATCAACCAGTGGAACAGCTTGCCACCAGAAGTTGTGGATGGTCCAACACTGGAATTTTTTAAGGAGAGATTGGACAACCATTTGTCTGAAACGATATAGGGTCTCCTGCTTGAGCAAGGGATTGGACTAGAAGACCTCAAAGGTCCCTTCCAATTCTGTTATTCTACATCAGGTCTAAGGGTGACACGATAGCAGTCTTCCAATATTTGAGGGGCTGCCCCCAAGAAGAGGGGGACATTCTCCAAAGCAACCAAAGGGCAGACAAGGAACAATGGGTGGAAACTGATCAAGGAAGGAGTCAACCTAGAAATAAGGAGAAATTTTCTGACAGTGAGAACAATCAACCAGTGGAACAGAAGTGGCCTCCAGAAGTTGTGGGTTCTTCATCACTGGAGGCTTTCAAGAAGAGATTGGACAGCCACTTGTCAGGAATGGTCTAGGGCAGGGGTAGGCAACCTGGGCTCTTTTATGACTTGTGGACTTCAACTCCCAGAATTCCTCAGCTAGCATGGGGGAACTATGGCCCCTTCATGACTCGGGAACTTCAACTCCCAGAATTCCTGAGCCAGCAGGGCTCAGCTTGGAAACTTCTCCCTTTCCCCTCAGCATGGCTGGCTCAGGAATCCTGGGAGTTGAAGTCCACCAGTCATAAAAGAGCCAAGGTTGCCTACCCCTCGACTAGGGTCTCCTGCTTGAGCAGGGGCCCTGGACTAGATGATCTCCCAGGTCCCTTCCAAGTCTTGTTATTCTGTATTAAAATACCTAAGTCAGTCTCTACAACAAGGTCTCCAACCTTGGCAATTTTACAGGTTGTGGACTTCAACTCCCAGAATTCCTCAGCTGAGCTATGAGCATCACCGTCTGTCTGTGGCAGAAAATCATCCCAAATTATCCAGCGTATCTCATGCTAAGCCATGGGTTGCCGAACAAACTGCAACTTGACCACAATTGAGCCCGACATTTATGTTACTAAGCGAGACATTTGCTAAGTGAATTTTGTCCCATTTTACAACCTCGCTTGCCACAATGGTTAAGTGAATCGCTGCAGTTGTTAAGCTAGTAACCCGGTCGTTAAGCGAATCCGGCTTCCCCCATTGGCTTCGCTTGTCAGAAGGTCGCAAAAGGGGATCACGTGACCCCAGGGACACTGCAACTGTCATAAATACGAGTCAGTTGCCAAGCGTCTGAATTTTGATCACGTGACCACAGGGATGCTGCAACGGTCATTAAGGGTGAAAAACGGTCCTAAGTCACTTTTTTCACTGCCGTTGTAACTTTCAACGGTCACTAAACGAACTGTCGTGAGTTGAGGACTACCTGTAGTAAGTTCTGGCTTACAAGTCACACTAACAGCTTGGGGTGACAGCAACAGACTAGCATCCACAAGTGTGTAAGTCCGGGGTGTTCAACCTTGGCCGTTTTACGACTTGTGGACTTCAACTCCCAGAATGCATGGCTGGCTGAGGAATCCTGGTAGTTGAAGTCCAGGAGTCGTAAAGTTGCCAAGGTCCTACAGGATTTCAGGCCTTTGAACCACCAAGAGCCCTCTGAAGGTCATCCAACGGTTGACACCCACAACGGACGACAGGCTACCTGGAAACATCCCAAACACAAGAATTGAGGATCAAAACATCTGGCGGTGGGCCAGCCCGGAAATCGTCCAGGACGCTTTCAAAATATGCCGAGTAGATCCGAGTCAGGAAGTAGAAGCGAACGAGATGATAACGGGTGCGATATTGACGGACTTCCCGGTAATGAATTCCATTGTGTAGGCCCTCAAGCACACCCCCTTCGATTAGGTGGTCGTTTTCAAAAGTGAATTCCCCCTGGAGAGAGAAAAGAACAGATGTTCGATAAGCTCCAGATGTAGCACCAGCAATAGCCCTCAGACTTATATACCACTGCGTAGTGCTTTTACAGCCCTCTCTAAGCAGTTTACAGAGTCAGTATCTTGCCCCCACAACAATCTGGGTCCTCATTTTACCAACCACAGAAGGATCGAAGGCTGAGTCAACCTTGAGCCAGTCAGGATCAAACTCCTGGCAGTGGGCAGAGTTAACTTGCAATGCTGCATTCTTACCACTGTGCCGCCACGGCTCATCTATCCTCTATGATAGATAGATAGATAGATAGATAGATAGATAGATAGATAGATAGATAGATAGATAGATAGATAGATAGATAGATAGATAGATAGATAGATAGATAGATAGATAGATAGAAGATATAATGACAGATAAAGATTGATATAGATGATATAGATATAGATAGAAGATATAGATGACAGATAGATAAAGATTGATATAGATGATAGATAGAAGATAGACAGTAGATAGATATAGATGATGGATGGATAGATAGATAGATAGATAGATAGATAGATACTATAAGATAGATAGATAGATAGATAGATAGATAGATAGATAGATAGATAGATAGATAGATAGATAGATAGATAGATAGATAGACAGAAGATATAGATGATAGACAGATAGGCAGGCAGGCAGATGTGTGTGTGAGAGAGAGAGAGAGAGAGCATATTTCCTCAAAAATAAGACCTGGTCTTATTTTATTTTATTTATTTTTTGCAGCAAAAGATGCCTTAGGGCTTATTTTCAGGGAAACACGGTATCAGGGTGATCAGCCTGGCCAGGCGACCCACCCCCAGTGCATGCACAAGAGGCGGCGAGCGCACGGGGGCCGGGCAGGTAAGTCCCTTGGCACAGAGCAGGTAAATCCGAGTGTGGAGGTAGAGGCGGGGGGAGGGGTAGGTAGGTGATCCCAATGCACCAGGTGGCCGCGGGCAAGCCGAGAGACGGTGGGACGGAGCGGGCGGCATGTCGGGATTGCCTGCCTCCCCTCCCCCCCCGCCTCTGTGCTTGGACTTACCTGCGCTGCGCTAGTGCCGGTGGGACGTTCAGGGCAGGGCGATGCTAGCGCCGGTGGGACGCTCGGAGCGGCGCTAGCGCGAGTGTGGGGAGCGAGTGCATGCACACACGCGTGTGGACTGGCCATCCCTCCACGTGGCCCGGTGGTGGGCTGCAGTCCACAGGTTGGGGACCCCTGGACTAGAAGACCTCCGAGGTGCCCTCAACAACCCTGTTATATGTCCTAATCTAGTGAAAGCTTGCAATGGAGGCACCAAGGAAGGATGCTGAAGGCAGAGCTCCCCCCTCTTCCACCCCCCCAAAAAACAGCTCCACCAGACCTCATTGGTTACCTTAGTCTTCATTTGGGACGAAGTGAGTAAGGACTCACTCTGGAGCAACTGAATGAGGTCCTTGTAGACAGACCGCTGGACTGCAGAAAGAGGAAGAGAGAGGAGAATGGAACTGCACCTCAAACTCAATTTACGACCACCAGGGAGCCTGCCCTGCCCGTTACAGGCCTAAGCCGCGAGGGTCATTAAACCTCAACTCCCAGAATTCCTCAGCCAGCACCACCATTGCTGAGGATTCCGGCAGTTGAGCCACACAATTGGATGCTGCCCAGCTTGGAAGCCTTGATCTAAGTCTTCAAATTTGGCCACTTTAAGACTGGTGGACTTCAATTCCCAGAATTCCTCTGGGAGTCGAAGTCCACAAGTCATCAAAGGGCCAAGTTTGAAGACCCCTGACTTTAAGAGGAGTGGACTTCAACTCCCAGAATTCCTCAGCCAGCGTGCCTGGCTGAGGAATTCTGGGAGTTGAAGTCCACCAGTCTTAAAGTGGCCAAGTTTGGTGATTTTATCCATAAAAGATCGCAGGACGGGGTTGGACTAGAAGACCTCCAAGGTCCCTTCCAGCCTTTGGATGCTAGATGAAATCCACGCTCCCAGGAGAAGGCAGAACAAGGAAGGTCCACGCCCTTCCTTCATTCTTCTCCAGCAGAAAGCAGATCCAGCTCCTTCCACGTTGAAATATAACACCCATCATTCCTTGGCCCTCTCCCCCACCCTTCCAGATAGGTTCCCCATCTGATGGTGCTGGACCTGAAGGACTCACAAACCCATAATGAGCAAGCAACCGCTGATCCTTTTTCCACGGCTACGATGGGACCTGTCGTCCAGGATACTGATCTAGGGCATCAGGGCTGGGGAAAGCTACCTCAGATGCCTTCAAGAGAGCTGGGAGCTCCTCTCTTCGAAGGCTGCACTCACTTGAGTCGCCTAAGATGACCACAAACTTGTTGTGTAGAAGCTGACGGACCTCCTTCGAATTCAAGCGGAGCATCTCTTGAGGAACGACGTGGTTTTCGGCACACGGGGAATTCGGGGACCTGCAAGAAAAGACACCCCCGTTCTCAAGGGTTCGTTCCAAAGTCCCAACGCTTCTTCTTCCTCAAACCACAATTCAAATTCTCATCGCGAAGAACCAGAAAGATCTCGGAAGGTGAAAACTTTGGCCTAAGGTCTCCTGCTTGAGCAGGGGGTTGGACTAGAAGACCCCTGAGGTCCCTCCCAGCTCCGTTCTGATGGATTTTTTTTTCCCCAAGTTGCAAAGAGGAAGGGGCTGTCGAGCGATAGGAATCAGGACCGTAGGCTAAGTTACAACTCAGGTTGATTGCGCAAGTCTACACAGGTAGTCCTCGACTTACGACAGGTCATTTAGCGACCGTTCGAAGTTACGACGGCACTGGGCAAAAAAAGGGATTTAGGACCTTTTTTGCACAGCCCAAAATTTCCGTTCCAAATGAGACAGAGATTGAGTGAGTTTGGCCCCATTTTGCGACCTTGTTTGCCACCATTGCTAAGGGAATCACTGCAGTTGTTAACTTAGTAATCTGGTCGTTAAGCGAATCAGACTTCTCCAATGGACTTTGCTTGTCAGAAGGTCGCAAAAGGAGGATCACGTGACCCTGGGGGCACTGCGACCGTCTTAACTATGAGTCATTTGCCAAGCATCTGAATTTTGATCACCTGACCAACGGGGAGGTTGCGACGGTCGTAAGTGTGAAAAACGGTCCTAAGTCCCTTTTTTCAGTGCCTTTGTAACTTTGGACGGTCACTAAATGAACTGTCGTAAGTCAGGAGCACTCGGGGCTGTGACTCAAGAGAAAGAGGAGAGATGGGGGGACAGAAATAGATGGAGACAGAAAGAAAGAGTGACAGAGAGAGAGATGGATGGATGGAGTCAGAGAAGAGAGAAAAAATGGAGAGAGAAATAAGAGAATAACAGAATATGACTCAAGGGACCTTGGAGGTCATCTAGTCCAACCCTCTGCTCAGGCAGGAGACCCTATACTATTCCAAATAAATGGTTGTCCATTCTCTTTTTGGAAAACTCTGGGGGCAACTTCTGTTCCACTGGTTAATTGTCCTCACTGTTAGGAAGTTTCTCCTTAATTCCAGGCTGCTTCTCTCCTTGATTAGTTTCCATCCGTTGCTTCTTGTGCTGCCTTCTGGCGCTTTGGAGAATAAGTTGAATAAATAAATAAAAGAAGTTCAGAAAAAAAAAAAAAAATTTTTTTAAATCAATTTTTCAACTTTTTATAAATATGTTTTTTTATTTTACAAATAAAATAGATAATAAAGAGTAAAATAAATAAAACAATGAATAAAATAGACAATGAATAAAACAATGAATAAAATGAATAAATAAAACAATGAACAAAATAAATAATAAAATGAATAAATAAAATAGATAATGAATTAGATAATAAATATAATAGATAACAGGCAATAAATAAAAGGAATAAAATAAATAAAATAAAAAATAACGCTAAAACAGATAATAAATTAGATAAATAAAACAGATAATAAGACAATAAATAAAATGAATAAAATAAAAATTAACAATAAAATAGATACGTAATAAATAAGTTGAAAATACGTTGAAAAAACGAGAGAGAGATGGACACAGAAAGAGAGAGATTCAACAAGAGTTTTCATCCACCTTAGGAATATTTTACAAAAACCCAGAATCAGAAATCTAATTATTCCTTTCCTGGCGTGATGGTCTATCCAGCACACTCTCCCCCAAAGTCTACCATAATTAGATCACTTGGCTGATCCTCCTTTGTGGTTTAGCCTTCTCCAAGGACGGGTCCTTCACTCGCCCACCCACGTGTACATGTACACACACACACATACACACACACCAATAATTTTTCCTTGCAGCCGCCCTCCCCGTTCTGGCCTTCTCTTGACCTTGGAGACAGGCAAGCGAAAACCCAGCTTTACACCCACACCCCCCTCGTTTCTAATCACCTTCTCTCTCACACACACACACACACACATCTAATCACTTGGACTGGGAGCACAACTGGGCTCCTTGCTAAAACTCAAAACCAGAGACAAGGAGTTACTTAACCCAGACGCCACGTGATCCGAGCAAGCGACATGGCTCTCTTGTCGCTTGCCGAAAACCGTCCTCAAATTGTCCAGTCTGGCTTGCATGACGAGAGCGAGTCATGCTTTTTGGTGCTAAGCCATGGTTTGCTGAAGGAACGGCAACACGGTCAGTCCTGCCTCGAACTCGGGCTCCCTAAGGAAGGACGGTCCTTCACACACACCCTTCGGTTGAGAATCAGACACCCGTAGTGCCTGAGAGTGGACTACAAGACCTCTGGGGGGGCTCCCTTCCCAACTCAGCTCTCTTCTGTAGAGTTTACTAGAAGTCAAGGGATTACGCAGAAGGGCAAAGCCAACAGAACTGAAATTCCCGCGCCCGAAACGCCTGGTGCAACTTTGCCCTGCCCAAGGTGCCTCCCACAGCTGGTCCCTCACAAGTCCAATCCAATTTAGAAGAATTGTTTTTGGAACGGTCCTCTGAGGAATGCAGCCGTGCGCTCCGTTTCCCAAGGGCCTGGCCTTGAGACGGGGCTGGGGAAGGACCCTGGGACTTTCATTCCCTGGAAGCAATGCCCTACGGTGGGGGTGGCAGAGGGGCACCCTAGTGGCAGAGTATTGAGGTGGCCTCCGAACAGACAGTAAAGCCAAGCTTGGAATATGGCATCCAGTTTTGGTCACCACAATATACAAAAAAGACGTTGAGACTCTGGAAAGAGTGCAGAGAAGAGCCACAAAGAGGATGAGGGGACTGGAGGATAAAATAAATGAATACAGAATAACGGAGTTGGAAGGGACCTTGGAGGTCTTCTAGTCCAACCCCCTGCTCAGGCAGGAAACCCTATTCCTGTTTCAGACAAAGGGCTGTCCAATCCCTTCTTAAAAAACTTCCAGCGTTGGAGCATCCACAATTCCTGGAGGCAGGTCGTTCCACTGGTTAATTGTTCTCACTGTCAGGAAGTTCTAGGTTGCTTCTCTGCTTGATTGGTTTCCATCCATGCATGAATTGGGTGTGTCTAGTCTAGTCTACTATGAGGACAATCAACCAGTGGAACAGCCTGCCACCAGAGATCGTGGGCGCTCCATCACTGGAAATTTTTAAGAAGAGACTGGACAGTCACCTGTCTGAGATGGTATAGTTCTCCTGCTTGAGCAGGGGGGCTGGACTAGAAGACCTCTAAGGTCCCTTCCAGCTCTAGTCTAGTCTAGTGAAAAGAAAAACTAGGGGTGACATGATAGCAGTCTTCCAATATTTGAGGGGTGGCCACAAAGAAGAGGGGGAGGTCCACCTATTCTCCAAAGCACCTGAGAGTAGGACAAGAAGCAACGGATGGGAACTAATCAAGGAGAGAAGCAACCTGGAATTAAGGAGAAACTTCCTGACAGTGAGAACAATCAACCAGTAGAACAACTTGCTTTCAGAAGTTGTGGGTTGCTCCAACACTGAAGGCTTTTAAGAAGAGACTGGACAACCATTTGTCAAAAATGGTAGAGGGTCTCCTGCTTGAGCAGGGGGTTGGACTAGAAGACCTCCAAGGTGCCTTTCAGCTCTAGTCTGATCAAACTGATTGCCATGGTATATGGATAGCCATTTATCTGAAATGGTAGAGGGTTTCCTGCCTGAGCAGGAGGTTGAACTAGATGACCTCCAAGGTCCCTTCCAACTCTGTTATTCTATTATTCGGCTATTCTTTTTTCCTTCCTTCCTTCCTTCCTTCCTTCCTTCCTTCCTTCCTTCCTTCCTTCCTTCCTTCCTTCCTTCCTTCCTTCCTTCCTTCCTTCCTCGCTCTCTCCCTAATCACTGGAGGTTTTTAAGAAGAAATTGGACAGCCACTTATCTGAAATGGTAGAGTTTCCTGCCTGAGCAGGGGGTTGGACTAGAAGACCTCCAAGGTCCCTTCCAACTCTGTTATTCTTTCTATTACACACTTGTTACTTTTAAGGATAGGAGCTTCAGAGGACCCCACCCCATTAAGTGAGGACCAGCCCAGACCAGTCTCCCAAAGGGCTGAACACAAGCAGCTTCCAGTATACAGGAAGCCCTCAATTTACAAACATTTGTTTAGTGACTGTTCAAAGTTATAACATCACCGAAAAATGTGACTTATGACTACTTTTTCCAGGTTGCCCTGATAAGACCGGTCTCACCAGAAAACACTTATGACCAGTTTTCATACATATGACCGTTGCAGTATCCCAACAGTCACAGATGGTTGACAACCGACTCAAATTTATGACAGTTGCAATGTCCACAGTCAGGTGATCGATCCCCTTTTTCTAACTTTGCAACAAGGAAAGACAACCGGGAAGCCAGTGTCACTTAACAAGTGTGTGACTAGCTTAACTGCAGTGATTCACTTAACAATGGGGGGGGGGAGAGAGAAAAGGTCATAAAATGGGGCAAAACCCAACAAGCACCTTGTTTAGCAACAGAAAGTTTGGACTCCATTGTGGCCGTACTACTACCTGCACAACATAAGATATAGAAGGAACCTTGGAGATCATCTACTCTAACCCTTTGTTCCATAGAGAAGTCCCAAAGTAGGAAAGAGACAATTAATAACGAGAGAGAGAGAGAAATCTAACAATAGAAGTCTAAAAATCTAAAGAACAATTAAATCTAAACGTATGATTTAAGCAACTTCTGGTAGGTACCTGTAGCCAGTCGGAGAAGAAACGAGGTCCGGGACAGAAGCCCCACCCAGCCTGGAGCTACAGCTGTTGACCTTTATAGACTTTGTCCCCCACCCCATCATCCTAGGGGCCTAAAGGCTGCAGCTGTGGTTCCAGCTGTCAATTAAACCGAAGCAGGTTGGCTTTAACCCCTTCCAGCCCAGGCTTCAGCCTCTCGGCAGATCGAAAAGGCTGGATCCACCTTGTGGCTCCTTTGGTCACCAAGAACCAGAAGCTGAGAACAGAGGAAAGGAAGGCTGGAGACATCGGGGACCACACAGCTCCTTCTGGCAAGGATCACATAGGTAGGTAGGTAGGTAGGTAGAGAGAGAGATACATGAGAGAGAGAAGGCAGGTATAATGGATGGATGGTAGATAGGTAGATTGGATGGATGGATGGATGATAGGTAGGTAGAGATAGATAGATAGATAGATAGATAGATAGATAGATAGATAGAGACAAGATAGATAAGGTAAGGAAGGTAAGTAGGTAGGTAGATAGGATGGATGGAGATAGAGGTAGGTAGCTAGCTAGGTATAGATAGGTAAGTAAGTAGGTAGGTAGATAGGATGGATGGATGGAGATAGACAGACTGATTAGCTGGGTGGGTGGATGGATGGAGATAGAGATAGGTAAGTAGGTGAGTGGGTAGATAGGTATATTAGGTAGGCAAGTAGGTAGGTAGATAGGGCGGGTGGATGAATGGATGGAGATAGACAGACAGACTGATTGGGTGGGTATGGATGGAGATAGAGGTAGGTAGACAGACGGACAGATCCAGTCCGTCGGAAGCTTTGTGGGGAGACCCCCAGGGCCTCCCCGGAACGCCTCTGAAATAAAGGGACGAGCAGGGGCCAGAAGCGCGAAAGCCCCGCGCGGAAAAATCCCCACGGAGAGATCCTGGGAGTTGCTCCGCCCACCAATCCACCCGCTTCTCCTCGCACGCTGCCTCTAGAGCTTCGTAAACTGCAACGCGCGCCTAACTTCGCCCGCCGCGCCCCCTGCTGGCCGATAGCCGTAAGAAAAGGCCCCTCCGTCTGCCGTCTTCCGCAGCGCCCCCTATCGCCCGACACTGGAACCAGCCTCTGCTAGGGCAGAATCCGGGGCAGTTCGCCTCCTCCCGAAGAAGCAAAATTCCCGGGTCCAGTTCACGCACCCCAATGAGAGCCGCTGCTTTGCTGCAGCTGTGAAGGGCTGGACGAGAGACTGGGAGACGCGAGTTCTAGTCCAGCTTCAGGGTGACTTTGGCTCAGTCATTCCCTCTCGGAACTGCCCGTCTTCTCTGTTGTGGGGAAAAGAGGTGGTGGTGCTTTATGTGTACAAAATGACGGGAAAAGAAATCTCCAGGCTGTACTATATTATTATGTAATATAATAAATTTTATAAATAAATATGTTTGTGGGGTGGGTGGGTGGCAGGACATGATCAACCTCTTGAAATACAGGTAATCCTCGACTTACAACCTTGACAATATAAAGTGAGACAGGTGAATGTTGCCCCCTTTTAATGACCTTTCTTGCCTAAAGTTGTTAAGCGAATAACCGCCGTTGATAAAAGTTAGTAACACGGCCGTTAAGTGGATCCGGCTTCCCCATTGACTTGGCTTGTCAGGAGGTCACAAAAGGGGATCGATCACGTGACTGGGGACACCGCAACCGTCATAAATGCGAGTCAGTTGCCAAGCCCGCAAATTTTGATCACGTGACCACAGGGGAATGCTGCAACAGTCGTAAGTGTGAGAAATGTTCATAAGTCGCTTATTTTACTGCCGTTGTAACTTCAGTCACTAAATGAATAGAAAATTTTATTGGCCAAGTGTGATTAGGCACACAAGGACTTTGTCTCTGGTGCGTAGAGTTGTAAGCCAAGGACTTCTTGTATCCTGACTATTAAATATTGAGGGAGTGAAAGTTCTGATTTTCCAAAACTGTTTTTATCTCTCTTGGAGAGATAGCCGGACTTTCTAACGTCGTCAGAAGTCAAATAGCAAAAAAAAAAAAAAATCTCAAAAAAACCCAGACAAATTCCTTACAATAACACGATTTTTTTTTCTAATGCATTTAATGAAAAGGCAGACGCTTTCGTGAATTTCTGATTTCTCCTTTTTTTTTTTTTCTTTCCTTTTTCCATTTGCAATTACAACTTCACCCAAGTGGAAACAATTGGTGTAACTCAGATAGCCGATGCACAGCACGGTTGGGGAGGAAAACTGAGGTTCAATCGCAGTCTAAACAGAAAATACATTTGATAAGTAGGCAGTTGTGGACGTTTTGAATTTAGCAGCTTTTTTTTGGGGGGGGGGGTGTTGCAATCTAATTTTCCTGACGTAGTAAATGTCCTTGAATCATCGACACGACAGCCCAGCAGAGACCCAGGAGCAGCACAAAGCTAGCAGAATTGCAGATTTTCCACCCGATTTTAAAAATGGGTTTAAAAAGTCCTCAACCAGGCATCTAACATCTCCTTGTGGAAGTTACAAGGCCTTTGATCTGCTCCCCCCACCCCCTTTCTTGAATCTCACTGACTTCATCAAAGAACAGGAAGTCCCCCCCCCCCTCAGGGTAAGGAAGACACCAGATCCCTCAATAAATCCACAGGGAGGAATCTACAAGGGCAAATTTCCTTTCTGAATTTCACACAGGAACAAAGCCCGGAATAACAGAGTGGGAAGGGACCTTGGAGGTCTTCTAGTCCAACCCACTGCTCAGGCAGGAAACCCCATACCATTTCAGACAAATGGCTGTCCAGTCTCTCAACCTCCAGTGATGGAGCACCCACAACTTCTAGAGACACGATGCTCCAGTGATTAATTGTTCTCATTGTTAGGAAGTTCCTCCTTAATTCCAGGTTGCTTCTCTCCTTGATGAGTTTCCATCCGTTGCTTCTTATCCTGCCTTCAGGTGGTTTGGAGAATAGCTTGACTGCCTCTTCTTTGGGGCAGCCCCCCGAGATACTGGAACGCGGCTATCATGTCACCCCTCGTCCTTCTCTTCATTAAACTAGACATACCCAATTCCAGCAACCGTTCCTTATATGTTTTAGCCTCCAGTTTCCTGATCATCTTTGTTGCTCTTCTCTGCACTCTTTCCAGAGTCTCAACGTCTTTTTTACATCATGGTGACCAAAACTGGATGCAGTGTTCCAAGTGTGGCCTTACCAAGGCCTTGTAAAGTGGTATTAACACTTCACATGATCTTGATTCTATCCCTCTGTTGATGCAGCCTAGAACTATGTTGGCTTTTTTGGCAGCTGCAGCACACGGCTGGCTCCTATTTAAGGGCTCGTCCACTACTAGGACACCAAGATCCCTCTCGCAGTTGCTACTATTGTACCAGGTTTCAACTGATTTGTGTACCGTTGATTTTTCTTGACGAAGTATAATATTTAAGTGGTTGTCCACTAGGACTCCAAGATCCCTCTCACATCTATTCTATATCGGTGCATTTGGTTTTTGTTTGCCAGTAAAACCTGACTGTTCTTTACGCTGAATTTCATTTTGTTCAGTTAGATCTGCACAGGAAGGCCACACTAAAAACAGCACATACACAAACGAGTAGCTAGTAGCTAGCGCTCCCCTAAGGTTAAAACCAAGTCTGACGACCCCATTTTCTCTGTAGTCTATCCCCCAAACCAAATCTCTTTGTTTTGGGGGATAAATGGATCTCTTTTCTCACAATTATGTCTGGATTTCATTTTTGGATTAGTTCTTGCACCACCCTGGCCCGTGGGAAACCCCCCCCCCCCAATTATTTTTCTAACACGTTTTATAGACAGTATTGTTCTAATATGACTTTGACAATTCTCCTCTGACTTTACACAGGTTGTAAACCTCTTCTCTCTCTCTCTCTCTCTCTCTCTCCCCTCCCTTTCCAAATGAAAAAATAAAATAAAATACCAAATACAAACAACAAAGCTGAGCTACATCAATCCTGGAACACAAGGAGGAACCTACAGTTTGTTTGCACCCAAAAATCACTGCTTTTTTTTCTGAAGTGGTGGGAAAAAATCTTTCTTGATGGAGTGAGGGGGAGAGTTATGGGGGGGGCACAGGGATTGAGAAATAGTGGCCCCCACCCACCCAGAAGCCTCCCAAATCTTCCTTGCTTCAGCTAGACCAGGGGTGTCCAACCTGGGCAACTTTAAAACTTGTGGACTTCAACTCCCAGAATTCCCCAGCCAGCCTTGCTGTCTGGGGAATTCTGGGAGTTGAAGTCCACAAGTTTTAAAGTTGGCCAGGGAATTCTGGGAGTTGGAAGTCCACAAGTTTTAAAGTTGGCAGGGGAATTCTGGGAGTTGGAAGTCCACAAGTTTTAAAGTTGGCCAGGGAATTCTGGGAGTTGAAGTTCATGAGTTTTAAAGTTGGCCAGGGAATTCTGGGAGTTGAAGTCCACGAGTTTTAAAGTTGGCAGGGGAATTCTGGGAGTTGAAGTCCACAAGTTTTAAAGTTGGCCAGGGAATTCTGGGAGTTGAAGTCCACGAGTTTTAAAGTTGGCAGGGGAATTCTGGGAGTTGAAGTCCCTGAGTTTTAAAGTTGGCAGGGGAATTCTGGGAGTTCGAAGTCCACAAGTTTTAAAGTTGCCCAGGTTGGACACCCCTTGTTTGCTAGGAGTGTTTTTCAAACTCGGCCATTTCAAGATGCGTGGCCTTCCGCTCCCAGAATTCCCCATGCTGGCTGGGGAATTCTGGGAGTTGTAGTCCACAGATTTTTAAAGTGGCCAGGTTCGGAAAGCATCAGAAATCCCAAACAGGACCTTGAACTCCAAATGGTCATTTCTACAGTGAGCAAAGATGGAGTTGCAGCCCAGGAGAGGGAAAAAAATCGGTCCCGCCACGTTGGTCCCTGGGAACGGCCCTGGGGTGGGATGGGCCCCAGACTAAAAAAAGTCCCTGGAGTTTTTTCGGCTGGTGGCATAAGGGGCGCAGGCGTGGCGTCGATGGTGGGCATATCGAGGGCGCCTTGAAAGCATCTTCCGGGACCCGAGCCAGGCGCTTCGAGGTATTCTACGTGGCAGGCTGTAAGGAGCCCAGCCTTCCTCATGAGGAAAGGATTCCGGCCCGGAGAAGCCATTGGGATGAATGTCTGTTGGAAAGCAAGAAGAGACCTTAGGAAGAGAAGTCGACAGCAAAGTCTGATGATGTTAGCTAGTTTGGTAATGAAACGTCTGCAAGAAAACAACCAGTCTCAGAGAGCATTAAGGATCCCACAGTCATCGTCATCCTCCTTCTCCTCCTCCTCTCAGCAAACTCTGCTCCCTTCAAGCACTGATGATGTTACCTCGTTGGGTAGTGAAATGTCTTCAAGAAAACCACCAAGCTCAGAGAGCACCAAGGACCCCACAGTCCTCCTCCTCTTCCTCCTCCTTGCAAACCCCACTCCCTTGTGGCACTGATGATGTTACCTAGTTGGATAATAAAACGTCTGCAAGAAAGCAAGCAAGCTCAGAGGGCACCAAAGACCCCACTGTCCTCCTCCTCCTCCTCCTCTCTGAAAACCCCAATCCATTCTAGCACTGATGATGTTACCCAGTTGGGTCATGAAACGTCTGCAAGAAAACTACCCAGCTCAGAGAGCACCAAGGATCCCCTCCTCCTCCTCCTCCTCCTCCTCCTCTCTGAAAACCTCACTTCCTTCTAGCACTGATGATGTTAAATAGTTGGGTCATGAAAGGTCTACAAGAAAACCACCCAGCTCAGAGAGCACCAAGGACCCCACAGAAGATACCAAAGCTAGACACCTACGTATGCTGGTACCCTGGAGGTGAGGATGGAGCTTGGTCAGCTCTGATCCTTTGATTGTCTGGAAGACTTTTGATGAACTGTTTCCCATCCAAGCATTCATCCAAGCATCTACTCAAGGAAGAAAGCAGCCAACATGTCCAAGCAGAAGTCCATTGCCTGCCCCAGCCCGCTTGCCCAGAAGGCAGCTGGGCATGGGTGAGGCAAGGACCAGGCCAAGGCACCTTCCTTAACATCTAGGAGTGGTTCATTTGGGTCATTCCCACTTGCAAACCAGATGGGTTTCTCCTCGGGATTCTTCTTCTCTGGGCTCCTTCTTCCTGCCTCTGACTTTCAGAGCAGAACTTCTCAACCTGAGCAAGCTAAATAGACTTCAACTCCCAGAATTCCCCAGCCAGCCTTGCATCTCTCTTGCTTGCCCAGTGTTTCTCCACCTTGGCCAGGGGTAGGCAACCTTGGCTCTTTTATGACTCGTGGACTTCAACTCCCAGAATTCCTGAGCCAGTCGTGCTGAGGGGAAAGGGAGAGGTTTCCAAGCTGAGCCATGCTGGCTCAGGAATTCTGGGAGTTGAAGTCCACGAGTCATGAAGGGGCCATAGTTCCCCCATGCTGGCTCAGGAATTCTGGGAGTTGAAGTCCACAAGTCATAAAAGAGCCAAGGTTGCCTACCCCCGGCCTAGGCCTAGGCCGCTTTATGACTCGTGGACTTCAACTCCCAGAATTCCTGAGCCAGCCATGCTGAGGGGAAAGGGAGAGGTTTCCAAGCTGAGCCATGCTGGCTGAGGAATTCTGCGAGTTGAAGTCCACGAGTCATGAGGGGGCCAAAGATTCCCTCATGCTGGCTCAGGAATTCTGCGAGTTGAAGTCCACGAGTCATAAAAGAGCCAAGGTGGCCTACCCCTGACCTTGGCAATTGGAATATGGGCGGACTTCAACTCCCAGAATTCCCCAGCCAGCCTTGCAGTCTTTCTTGCTTACCCAGTGTTTCTCAACCTGGGCAAATTAAAGAGGGGTGGACTTCAACTCCCAGAATTCCCTAGCTAGCCATGCTTAACAAACCCAGTCATCAACCATATTGTCCTTGATCAGAAAGCTGCACGTGGCTCTTGAGTCTTGCGCCAAAGATCCCTGGCAGCATTTGAGCCGAATGGAGATCAAGCCGTCCGCCTCTCGCATGAAGATTTAAGAAGTCTCCTCCAGCATCCAGGAATTCACATCCATAATTCCAAGATGTTTAGATTTAAGGTAAGGCGCTCACTGAGGTTCCTCCATTAAGGAAGTGGGTTTTTAAGGTAGCCTTAGGGTTTTGTGCATTTCTCCATCCAGATGCCACCGAAAGGGAGCACCCTGGTGTTCACGGGGCTCAGTTCTGCCAATTCTTCAGCTCTTATCAAGAGTTTGCCCTCCTCCCAGCCATCTCTTCCCCAAGAACTTTCAGCCTCTTGTCCATAGCCACCATCTTTTGTGGGAGTGAGCTTCTAGCTGAGGTCCAAACCCTCTGCTTGTGCTTCTCCTAAGAGTTGAAGTCCATCCATCTTGTGCTTGTCCTTCTCCTAGGAATTGAAGCCCACCTATCTTGTGCTTGTCCTTCTCCTAGGAATTGAAGCCCACCTATCTTGTGTTTCTGCTTCTCCTAGGAGTTGAAGCCCACCCATCTTGTGCTTGTCCTTCTCCTAGGAGTTGAAGCCCACCCATCTTGTGCTTGTGCTTCTCCTAGGAGTTGAAGTCCACCCATCTTGTGCTTGTCCTTCTCCCTAGGAGTTGAAGCCCACCCATCTTGTGCTTGTCCTTCTCCTAGGAATTGAAGCCCACCTATCTTGTGCTTGTGCTTCTCCTAGGAGTTGAAGTCCACCCATCTTGTGCTTGTCCTTCTCCTAGGAGTTGAAGCCCACCCATCTTGTGCTTGTCCTTCTCCTAGGAATTGAAGCCCACCTATCTTGTGCTTGTCCTTCTCCTAGGAGTTGAAGCCCACCCATCTTGTGCTTGTCCTTCTCCTAGGAGTTGAAGCCCACCCATCTTGTGCTTGTGCTTCTCCTAGGAGTTGAAGTCCACCCATCTTGTGCTTGTCCTTCTCCTAGGAGTTGAAGCCCACCCATCTTGTGCTTGTCCTTCTCCTAGGAGTTGAAGTCCACCCATCTTGTGTTTCTGCTTCTCCTAGCAATTGAAGCCCACCTATCTTGTGCTTGTGCTTCTCCTAGGAGTTGAAGCCCACCCATCTTGTGCTTGTCCTTCTCCTAGGAATTGAAGCCCACCTATCTTGTGCTTGTGCTTCTCCTAAGAGTTGAAGTCCACCCATCCTGTGCTTGTGCTTCTCCTAGGAGTTGAAGCAAACCATCTTGTGCTGTCCTTCTCCAGGAGTTGAATCCCACCCATCTGTGCTTGTCCTTCCCTAGGCAATTGAAGCCCAACCCATCTTGTGCTTGTCCTTCTCCTAGGATTGAAAGCCCACACATCTGTGCTGGCTTCTCCTAGGAGGTGGAATCACCCATTCTTGTGCTTGTCCTTCTCTAGGAGTTGAGCCCCACCCATCTTGTGACTGTCCTTCTCCTAGAGTTGAAGCCCAACCATTTGTGCTTGTCTCCTTCTAGGAATTGAAGCGCACCTATCTGGTGCGTGCTTCCAAGAGTTGAAGTCCAACCATCCTGTGCTTGGCTTCTCCTAGGAAGTTGAAGTTCCACCCATCTGTGCTTGTCTTCTCCAGGAGTTTTTTTGAAGTCACCCATCTGTGATGTCCTTCTCCTAGGAGTTGAAGTCCACCCATCTTGTGCTTGTCCTTCTCCTAGGAGTTGAAGTCCACCCATCCTGTGCTTGTCCTTCTCCTAGGAGTTGAAGTCCACCCATCTTGTGTTTCTGCTTCTCCTAGCAATTGAAGCCCACCTATCTTGTGCTTGTGCTTCTCCTAGGAGTTGAAGTCCACCCGTCTTGTGTTTCTGCTTCGCCTAGGAGTTGAAGTCCACCCATCCTGTACTTGTCCTTCGCCTAGGAGTTGAAGTCCACCCATCTTGTGTTTCTGCTTCTCCTAGGAGTTGAAGTCCACCCATCCTGTGCTTGTCCTTCTCCTAGGAGTTGAAGTCCACCCATCCTGTGCTTGTCCTTCTTCTAGGAGTTGAAGTCCACCCATCTTGTGTTTCTGCTTCTCCTAGGAGTTGAAGTCCACCCATCCTGTGCTTGTGCTTCTCCTAGGAGTTGAAGTCCACCCAACTTCAAGTGGCCAAGGTTGAGGAACACCATTTCGGAGATACAGCCCAATTCATACTTCTCTAGAACTTTCCTTCTAACTTACTTCCAGCTCAAAACTTGGGGTCAGCTTCTCCCCACCCTGAAATAATTGGCAGAAAACCAGGAATGTACCTTCCATTTGGAGTGGAAAGCTCTGGTCTCCTTCATCTCCATCTCTGGACCAAGGGCCATTCCTAACATTGTGATGGACAGGAAGGTCTCTCCTAGGATGAAGCGGGGGCCACTGGGCCTGCTCGGGCAAGCCCATGACCCAACTGTCATCGTCAGGTCCATGGGTGTCCTGGAAATAATTATGGGGAGAGGGCTGGAGATACTGCCCCTGTTCGACAATACTTGGCCTGTTGGCATCACCCACATCTTGTGGGAAATGAGGGGGACTATTGGGGTGGAATCTTGACCCCCACGTAGCGAAGCTGGTGGGCCTACCATCTTGGAAGGGATGAACATAAGGACCGGGATAGAATTGGGCACTTGGCTCTAAAAAACGTATGGGTCTGCTATCACCCCCAATACTATCTGAGACCCAAGAATAATCTGCATTGTGTTGAGGGTAATGCTCCTGACCAATAATGGGTGTAGCATCACAGCCAGCATGAAATGGGTCGTGAGAATGACTATCGTAGTGGCATGGAAAGCTCTGTTCTTCTTCAAAGGAAGGTATGGGCCAACTATCATGGCCAGCGTAAGAATTAAAATTCGGATCGGGTTGAGGGCGATGCTCTTGTTCAGAAGAACCTACGGGCCACCTGTCGTAGCCCCCATGTTCTGGGGCACGAGGATAATAATCTGGAATGAGTTGAGGGCGTTCAAAGGAACTTATGGGCCTGCTGTCCAAGCCAGGGGGAGAATTCCTGGGGTCGGGGAGACCCACAGAGGGCAAGGGGTTATGTTCATGTCGAAGCCCACCCTCAGGGCCGCTGAGGAGGCTTCCAGGGAACTGGTGACCTTGACCCGACCTTGCTCTGAGCCTCTTTTTGTACTGGGCATTACGATGGAGGTGAGAAGGCCTCTTTGAATAGAAGGGGTCACGGGCCGAGCCGTTGGTCCAGAGGGTGGGGATCGGCTGTGGAGCGTTGGACTCCAGGTTCCTCCAGGGAGAAGGCTGTTGAGTCTGGGTCTTTGCAAACTTCGGGATGCCTGCAAATAAAGAAGACAAAAGGATATCGAGAAGCTCCTGTTCCAGCACCAGAAGGTCACGGTCAAGATTTCCCCGTGTCCAGTCGTGTCCGCCTCTAGGGGGCAGCGCTCATCTCCGTTTCCTGGCTGAAGGAGCCAGCATTGTCCAAAGACACTTCTGTAGTCATGTGGCCAGCATGAGTACAGGTAGTCCTCGACTTACGACAGCTCACTTAGTGACCGTTCAAAGTTACAACGGCACTGAAAAGACCGTTTTTAAACACTTATGACCCTTGCAGCATCCCCCAGGGTCATGTGATTTACATTCGGATGATTGACAATCGGCTCATATTTGTGACGGTCGCAGAGTCCCGGGGGGGGGGGAGTGTCACGCGATCTCCTTTTGCGACCTTCTGATGAGCGAAGTCCATGGGGGGAATCCGGATTCACTTAACGACCGGGTGACTAATGTAAGAACTGCAGGGATCCATTTAACAAATGAAGTCAAGTGGGGGCAAAACGCCCTTCACAGATTTTTTTTTCTCACTTAGCAACATCAATTTTGCGGCTCAGTTGTGGCTGTAAGTTGAGGACTACCTGTATACGCCGAGGCGCACGCAGCGCCGTTCCCTTCCCACCAAAGTGGCACCTATTTATCTACTTGCATTTGCTGGCTTTCCAACTGCTGGGAGCTGAGCCAAGGAACGGGAGCTCACCCTGTCGCGCGGCACCTGGGTCTCCAACTCAGGCTGTTGGCTTTCCAGCTGACAAGCTGAGCGTCTTTAACCACTGAGCCATGGTGCCCCCTCTGCAGCAGAAGGATGGGCTGGTTTCAGCTCCTGCCATCCGTTTGGGGGAGGGCGGGAAACCCTAACGCTGGAATCCCACACAGTGCTGGAGCTAGAACAGACACCGCGGAGCCCCCCCCCCAGCATCGCTGAAGGATCAGGATTGCCCCTGCTCTTTGGAACATCTTACACTTACACACCCCGGAAGTGAGGTCAGCTCCAAGCTCCTGACCTTCTGCAAGAGCTTAAAGGCCTGGCTCTGCCAGCTGGCCTGGGGGTCCAAGGGATGGGGTGGGGGTTCATATTGGGGTTGGGGAAAGGAAGGGAAGGGAAGGAAGGAGGGAGGGAGAAAGGGAGAGAGGGAGAAAGGAAGGAAGGAAGGGAGAGAGAAAGAAAGAAAGAGAGGGAGGGAAGGAAGGAAGGAAGGGAGAGAAAGAAAGAAAAGAAAGAGAAAGAAAGAAAGAGAAAGAAAGAAAGAAAAGTGGTGGGAGAGAGAGAAAGAAAGAAAGAGGGAGAAAGAAAGAAAAAGAAAGATAAAGAAAGAAAAAAAGAAAGAGAAAGAAAGAAAGAAAGAAAGGGATGGTGGGAGAGAAAGAAAGAAAGAGAAAGGGAGGGAAGGAAGGGAGAGAAAGAAAAAGAAAAGAAAGAGAAAGAAAGAAAGGGATGGTGGGAGAGAGAGAAAGAAAGGGAGAAAGAAAGAAAAAGAAAGATAAAGAAAGAAAGAAAGAGGGATGGTGGGAGAGAAAGAAAGAAAGGGAAGGAAGGAAGGGAGAGAAAGAAAGAAAAGAAAGAGAAAGAAAGGGATGGTGGGAGAGAGAGAGAGAAAGAAAGAGGGAGAAAGAAAGATAAAGAAAGAAAAAAGAAAGAAAGGGATGGTGGGAGAGAAAGAAAGGGAGAAAGAAAGAAAGAGGAAGGTAGGGGAAGAGGAAGGGGAAAAGAAAGAAGGAAGGAAGGAAGGAAGGAAGGGTTATAAAGAAGCAGCTTCTGATATTTTCAGCAGCCATCACCCAGGTGTTTCTCTCTTTGACCCCCTGGTTCCCTTCTTCCCACAATCCCCCTCTCTTAAGCATCAAACCCCTCAATCCAGTTCATTTCCCCCCCCCCGCCATTATTCCCCATCATCCTTAACAGCCTGGCTCTGCATCCCGGGCGGGGTGGGGGGTGGGCTGTAACCCCAGAAGCCTCCCCCAGCACTGCAGCCCCAGCTTTCCGACCCCCCCTCCCTCCCTCTTTTGCCCCCTCCCCCTCCTCCCAACGGCCCCCCACTCACTCATCTGCGGCCTCTGCTTCTGCAGCTCGACCTGCCAGGCGTCGGCCATGTGGGTGAGCAAGACCTTGGTCAGGTGGCGGTGGGCCCGGAAGTTCCAGTGGGTGCCATCGTGGGCATGGAGGTCCTGCAGGAACCGGAAGTGGTGGTGGAGGTCCACGACGTCGAACCAGAACTCTCGGGCCAGGTTGCCGCTGTAGAAGTTGGCCTCGATCATGTCCCGGGCGGACACCTTGTGCGGTTGCTGCCGGGAGACCCGAAACGGAGGCATTCCTCACGTTACAAATGGCCCTCGACTTACAGCGGTTTGTTTAGTGACCGTTCAGAGTTACAAGAGCACCGGGAAAAGGGACTTAGGACCACCATTCACACTTAACAACGGTTGCAGCCTCCCCGCGGTCACGTGATCAAAATTTGCTGGGCAACTGACTCATATTTATGACGGTTTGCAGTGTCCTGGGGGGGTCACGTGACCCCCTTTTGTGTCCGTCCGACAAACCGAGCCAGTGGGGAATCCCCGAACAACAATGTTGCTCACTTAACAACTGCAGGGATTTACTTAACGGCTGTGGCAAGGAAAGTCGTAATATGGGGCGGGCCAAACTCGCTTAACTGTCCGGCTTCACAACGGAAATGTCGGGCGCACGGATGGTCGTTCAGTCAAGGACTAGTTGTCCATTTCCAGCGGTGGCCGTGAAGTTTCTGAACTGAACAAGGCCCTGAATTTGTCACGGGAGTTTGAGAAAGCTGAATTTTATTGATGGGTGTGAAGCTGGACCGTATGGTTGGTTAGACAGGGCACAACCTCACAATGTCACCCCAAAAAAGGGGGTGATTGAACAAGGAGAGAAAGAAAAAGAAAGAAAGAAAGAAAGAAAGAAAGAAAGAAAGAAAGAAAGAAAGAAAGAAAGAAAGAAAGAAAGAAAGAAAGAAAGAAAGAAAGAAAGAAAGAAAGAAAGAAAGAAAGAAAGAAAGAAAGAAAGAAGGGGAAAGAGATTGGAGAAAGAAAGTAAAAGAGAAGGAGGCAGGCATTGAACGAAGGAAGGAAGGAAAAGAAAGAAGGAAGGAAAAGTGAACAAGAAGGAAGGAAGGAAAAGAAAGAAAAGAAAAGAAAAGAAAGAACAAAGGAAGGAGGGAGGGAAGAAGGAAGGAAGGAAGGGGAAAGAGATTGGAGAAAGAAAGTAAAAGAGAAGGAGGCGGGCATTGAAGGAAGGAAGGAAGGAAAAGTGAACGAGAAGGAAGGAAGGAAAAGAATGAAAGAAAAGAAAAAAGATAGAACAAAAGAAGGAAGGAGGGAGGGAAGAAGGAAGGAAGGGGAAAGAGGTTGGAGGAAGAAAAAGTGAAAGAGAAGGAGGCAGGCATTGAAGGAAGGAAGGAAGGAAAAGTGAAAGAGAAGGAAGAAAAAGAAAAGAAAGGGAGAGAAAGGAAGAAAAAGAAAGAAGGAAAGAAAGGGAGGGAGGAAGAAAAAGTGAAAGAGAAGGAAGAAAGAAAGAACCATCCTGTCCCTCAGGTGCTGGATTGGGGATGATGGGTGTTGAACCCCTACGCAGCTCAGCTCTTCCTCCTTTGATGAGCTCCGACTTTCCCAGGGGCTAAAGATTCAGCCCCCCCTCCCCGGTTGCCATGACACCCTTATCTCCCGGAGACTCTCCCCGCCAGCCTGCCTCAGAGGCCTCGGCCTGTGTTTGCGCCCTGTGATGCCCGGAGGCAGAAGTAAGTGCCTCCCCCTTACACAGGTAGTCCTCAACTTACAACCACCATCGAGCCCAAACTTTCCCTTGCTAAGCGAGACGATTGTTCAATGCGGTTTGCCCCATTGGACAACCTTTCGTGTCCCCGTCAGAAGGTCGCAAAAGGGGGTCACCTGACCCCGTCAGAAGGTCACAAAAGGGGGTCACATGACCCCGTCAGAAGGTCACAAAAGGGGGTCACTTGACCCCATCAGAAGGTCTAACCCTAACAACCGTCATAAGTATGAACCAGTTGCCAAGCCTCTGAATTTCGGTCACATGACCATGGGGATGCTGTAAAGCAAGCTTGGAGGGCCACCAACCCTTATATCTGGAAGGGGGTGGTTGGGGTCTTCCAACAAGCCATAGTAGAAAGCAATCTACGCAACAACCCCACAACTCATTTCCCCCATAACAAACCTCTCTATGGGCTCGGATGGGCCAGGAAGAGAGAGAGAGGGAGTGAAAGGACCAAGATCATCTTCCAGGGAGCTACTGGAGGATCGACCTGAACGTGGATTCTCTGCTTTTTGAATCACCAGCCTAAATAGTCCAGCACAGGGTCATCCTCAACCTCCCTGACATCACACAGGAAGAGAATAACCAACTTCGAAGGGACCGTGGAGGTCTTCTAGTCCAGCCCTCTGCTAAAGCAGGAGACCCTACAACATCATTTCAGACAAACGGACGTTCAGTCTCTTCTCAAAAACCTCCCGTGTCGGAGAACCCACCATTTCTGGAGGCAACTTGTTCCACCGTTCTCACGGTCAGGAAATTCCTCCCTACTTCT